>JAXGGA010002716.1:0-116044 GCA_038373865.1 Uloborus plumipes
GTTCGAAAGATCTTATCAAGGATACTTCATTCTCGTATTTACATTTCCGATTTGAACAATTTTTCGTTCAACATTGAACTGCTCAAGCAAGCTGTCACCCCTAATAACTTTTGCGTCAACAGTCCGATTTAAATAAACTTTTTTTTGTTCGAAGGATCTCAGCAAGGATACTTCATTAACGTATTTAAATTTTCAATTTAAACATTTTTTCGTTCAACATTGAACCGTTCAAGCAACCTTTCCCCACCTAATAACTTTTGAGTGAACCACCCGAATGGAATAAACTTTTTTTTGTTTGAAAGATCTCGGACAGGCTCATTCCCCTATTTCCCTTTTTGATTTGAATCATTTTTCGTTCAATATTGAACCGTTCAGAAAAAAAAATTAACATTAGCGCCTACGGGGAATTTAATCAATTTAATTTCCTTCAAACTAACTTTGTAAGAAAATGGTTTTGATAAATAATGTTTGTAAAGTACTTTTCTGAATAATCTTCGGTGAGGACTCCGATTCCGACTCCGACTCCGCAAACATGACAGAAATGCAGGCTCAGAAAAAAATTACTGACTGTTCAGACGATTTTTGGTTTATTTATTCATTTGTTTTGTTATTGTCTTTTTTTTTTTTTTTTTTTTTTTTTTTTGGGCAGGCGATTTTTTTTATAACAATTTTTTTTTTAATCACGAGGGCATTTTATTCTTTTTTATATTTAACAACTGGCAACGTATTAAAAGTGAAATTCGAGACATTTTATTAACGGACGAGTTTTTCTTTCTTTGATAAAACGTGTTTTGAATGTTCTTTGTACTTTTATTTACTTTTTTTTTTTGAAAACGATTGAGGAATTTTTCAACTTAAGAACTGTAACAGTTACATTCTTTAAAAGGTGCGACAATAATTTATTTATTCGTTTATTTACTTTTTACGTGTCTATTTCATCTGATGAGAGGGGTATATTTTGCTTTTAGAAATCAGCTTTAAGTGCTAAAAAGATAATCAAGAGAATAATGATCAGATGCTAGAATGCCGATGTCGATGTACGGGAAAGTAGGCTCGTTTAGTTCTTGACAGAACTTCTTGTTTTTTATTTATTCTACAATTTTTAAATTGGATAAATGACAGAAATAACTCACAAAAAATAATAAAAAATTATTGCTGCAAAGGTATCAATAAACGTTTTTATGAACGCAATATTTCTTATCCATGCTTCTTTCATTGTTTCCATTTTTAATGAGGACGGAAATTTATTGTTTACTTATTTGTTGCTCGCTGGTAAACAAACTTTACTGCTTAATATTTCACTTTTTGTAGTTTGATGATGTAGTATGTTATTGATAAAAGTTTATCATGCTGGTCTAGATGACAATGTATATGCTGAAACTATCCCTCTATAAGAATTGTCTTGTAAGCAACGATGCGGCTTTGGCAGTTTACTAAATTTTTATTAATATTAAAATATGCTGCAACACACTAATCAGCATAACTACTTTTAAAATATACATTTCATAGCTAAAACAAAAACCTGAATTTCTATAAGAAATGAAATAAATGCTTCTGATAAAAAAGGCATAAAAAAGGGGCAATGAAAAGAATTCTGAAATATTTTTTTCCTTACTTTTTACGCCTACACAGTTTTGTAGCTTTTTATAAGATAACGGCGCTATTTTTTGAGACAAAATCCACCTTCAAACACAAAAGTCTACATTCCAACAGTTTTTATAGTTTAAACCATTTGCACTATGTAACATTCTTTAAATCCTAGATAAACTTGTGCAGAAAAACAGAAAAAATTCCAGCTTTAGCGCATGACAACTTTGGGAAAAACTAAAAGTTTTTAGCTTGTTTTAAAGCCTCGAAAACAAAAGATGCTTTAAATCTATCGAAATGAGCAAAACATTTTCCGTTTTGTATTTTTCAATTACGAAAAAAAATTTTTGTTCACTTTTGTGTTTTTAGTTCCAGTCACAATTTTTGTATCGTTATTATCGTTTTAGATATAAAGAAAAAACACTTCTATTTTTTTCCTTTAAACGTTCTTTAATGAAGCCAAAATAACTCTCGGGATTGAAGAGGGAATTTGTTGTTCTTTAAATCAGTCAAACTATAGAAGCATCCGTTGCAGTAAACATTTGATTATCTGGTTTTCAGAAATCTATATACTGCAAAACAGGTAAATCGGAACATTTTTGAACTTTGATCATTAAAAAAGTAATTAAATGTTTTTTTTTCTTAATTTCATTTCCTGTGTAAAAATATCGGTCTTGTTTTGCTTTTGATAGCAAAGACAAAACATATATATATATATATATATATATATATATATATATATATATATATATATATATATATATATATATATATATATAATATTAGTGGCGTAATAATTAGTGGCATAATATTAGTGGCATAAATTTTATACTTTTAAAGTTCTTAATCTTTCAAAGATTAAAAAGCAAAAGCTAATCAAGTTTATTAATCACTGCTGACTTATTTCAAACAAACACTCATGAAACCTGCAAAGCTGAATCTAAAAAATCTATATGCTGCTCCTGCCCTCTGAAGATTAAGCAGCGCATTACCCATGTTTATGTTTTACATGTTAGTTTTAAATTTCAAGTAGTTTTAAATGTTTTTCCTGATGTTTCTCATTGTTGTTCTATTTATTTCTGTTACTCCAATTTATGCACAGTTACTCTTCATGAGCTATTATTGTCTCTTTTTGATATTCATATTTGCAATTGATTTTTAGCTGCAATAAATGCGCTAGTTAATTTGCAGACTTTAAACTGTTAATCTTGATTATATATATATATATATATATATATATATATATATATATATATATATATATATATATATATATATATATATATATATATATATATACTAGCTGACCCGGCCACGCGTTGCTGTGGCTAAGGTATGGGTTAAACTTTAACCCTTTAAATGCCGCACTATGTTCCAAGTATAAACAATTGAGTTGCTGCATAAAAATAGAACTCTTAGGCATCCCTTTAGACAATGCAAAAAAAAATTTTCAAAAAAAAAATTTTTATCTACGATTTTGGGCATGTTCCCATTTGGGAACATTGGCATGTTACGTTAGGGGAAGACCGCCTATATTGGACCACTGCTTAAATTGGACCTCGGGCTTAAAATCTAGTACAGAGATCTATGCTTAACTTTAACTGTAGATACATAAAGTTTTAGGAATAAAATCTATGTGTACGAAGTTTCACCAGTCTGCGAACTGTGTAGCGTGAGTTACGGCATGATTTATGTAGGAAACGTGTAAAATCTTATTTTGCGGTCTTGTACCTAGTTAAATAGTACTAAAACTCGTAAGCTGAGGTAAACTGCTGTTATAGCATGATAATCTGTGTTTAATAAGGATCACATCTATGTATTTACATGCGCGGTTGTGATAATTTTTGACAGTGAAATAAGCTGAAGAATAAAAAATGGCATGTTTTCCTTTATTGGACCGAAAAAATTTTCCTATATTGGACCGGTGGTCCAATTTAAGAATATGATTTTAAGCAAGACTTTTCCTTAACTGTAACATTAAATAAGTGACTCATCTGATTTAATAGCGTAGTTAAGATTATTTTAAGCATGAATGAATGAATGAAGTGAAAAGGGGACGCTCCCAAGGCAGCCAAGCACTGCGATCATAGGTCTATTGTACTATCCCCATTAGAACCCTACAAGAGCCCAATAGCTGAAATGAACTTAAGCAGATGTCTAACAGGAATGCTAGACAATTCATAGGGATCTAAACAATGGTACCCCAAATGTTCAAACCTGTAAGCAGAATAAAAATCACATTCACACAGAACATGACCAGAACTTTCGTCTGCCTCAAGGCAGCCTCTACAAGCTGGGTCATCAGTGATACCCAACAGGTTTAGGTGTCTATTAAGAGTACAGTGTCCAGTGAGAAGTCCAATAGACATCTTAATCTCTTTTCTGCTCAAACTAAGTAGCTCCCTGGTCCTCAGCCAGGGTTGACGTTGGTTGAGAGCTTTAGCTTGCCTCTGTGAGTCAGACTGAAGCCACCTGGCATATGAGTCATACATAAGCAGGTTTCTTATAGTATTATTTTAAGCATACTTTAACACCTATTCACGAAATTCATTTTTTTTTGTCAAGCACATTTACTAGAAGGTGCAAATTCTTGAAATATTTGGGTTTTTTTTCTCTTTTTCCATTAAGTTGCAGTTTCAGGTTGTTAAACATAGTTATTAATTTGAATAAAATTTGTGCTGGTTTACCGAGGGAAAAAAATGAAATTCTTCGATTTGCTCGAAAAGATTTTAAAAAGAAGCAATTAATATGCCACTAAAATGTTCAATGTAGATGAAACCGGTCTTTTCACTGCCCAAAAGCCCCAAAATATATCGACATATAAAAGTTAACACCAGTTTGGAGCAGTAATGTGAGGTGAACGTGTTAGAAACACACTTGCTATTGGCTGCATGAGTGCAACAAAACTGCTACACCCCCTCCCTCCCCATGCTTATTTTCAAAAGAATACGTTCCATGTATTTGCTTATCGTAAAAGCATCCCCCGGTGAGCAATATGATTGTTTAAAAAAAGGTTGGATCACAAACGATAACTCACCACAATTGATACAATATTTCATCAAAACCGTTAAACCAAGAGCATAGATGCAATAAACTTGGTTAACGAGAGCGATATAATAATGCTTTCTCTTAAAGCACACCATGCAAGATGTTATCTTTTTTCAGCATCTGTCTACATATTTTAATCGAGTGTGTGATACATGGATGCGAGAACATCCAATGAGATCCATTACCCAATATCGAACAGAAGAACTGTTTGGTAACTCTTTTGGGTAAACCTCAATCAAGGCCATGGCATATGTTGTGAGTTGATTCTAAAGAACAGGAGTTTGACCTGTTAATTGACATGTGTTTAGCGGCATTGACTTGGCTGGAGCAGAGTTCGAGGTAAGTAGTCCAGATAAAACTACTCAAAGTGAGCAGGCTACATGTTCGGTGTAAGTTGTACTGTTGTACACCATGTACAAGAACTAGCTACGACTTAAATCAGTACAAGCTCTGCATAATCAGCGGATAGTTCTCATCAAAGCATGATTGTCAACTTCAACTATGATTTTGTAAAGGCCAGGCTCACATATCAATTTACCTAAAAAATATAAAACACAAAAAGGAAGGCTATCTCAGCAATCATTCTAACGCCGTATGAAAGAAGCATAGAACAGAAAAAATCACACAAGAATAAGCAAGAAACTGCACAAAACAATTATTATTGCAATGTTTGTCATAGAGATGAAGCGCAAAACATGATTAAATGCATGAAATGCTATCAGTGAATGTATCAACACTGCCTAAATGAGGCCGAAGCAAAAGAAATTCTATTGCAAATCCTGGAAAAAAGATGTATAGTTCAAATATAAATTATTCTATGATTTTCTGGTACGGTCCAATTTAGGAAGCGCATGGTTCAATATAGGCGCATATATTCCTAAATTGGATTTTTGCAACTTTTTATAAGATAATTTTTTAAAAAATAATTTCCATATTTTTAGAAAATATAAGCTCCTAGGGCAGTTCCTGATTAAATTTAGCTTACGATGCCCTATTTTGTATTTTTGTTTTGATTCACATTGAGCGACACAGGCCTCCTGTTCTTAGGGGGTCCAATATAGGCGGTCTTCCCCTAAGTTTTTTTCCTAAGGCTTTTAATCGATTGCGCTTTACGCTCGCTGTAGTTCTTTTGTATTTATGCATAAAATGCTTGATATAACTGATCATATTTGACAAATTCATTTCAATTTGAAACGTTAAACATTTCAAAACATTAAAAAAAAAAAAAAAAAAAAAATACGCACTTTGTAAGCAAATATTGTCAAAGAAATATGTCCTTTTCATCAACGTCCAGTTGTTCTCCTTTCTGCATTGCATATAGCTCTGTCATTTTCCATAAATGACCCAAATATTCAATTGGTAAAAATTTGTGGAAAATTTCAACCGGCTATAAATTTGCCAATTCTGGAAATGACTCAGTGTTTTTTATGAGTTTTCTTTTCTATGGTTTTATCAAAAGATACATTTTTTCTCCAGTTAATTCCTTTTTTAGATGATTTCCTCTTTCTCTTGGATTTTGGAGAAGCTTCCGAGGTAGATGGGGTATCAATAATCGTCTCGGTCATCCAATACATCGTTTGGCGATTTGCGGGTGAATACTTCTATTTGTCCGCAAACATCAGCAGGAACAACCTTATCAAATTCATTGGCATTAACACCTTCATCTGTTATTGCCCCGGTCTCATCTGGTGGTAATTGGAAAATGTCTACTAGAGAATCTGCTGATTCATCTGAGTCTGATAGGGCTTGAAAATATTCAATAGCTTCTTGCAAAGTTAAAAACTTTTCTCTGGAACCCATTCTTTGCACGACTTCTAACAACACTGTCGCGATCACTTCTAGCGAAACAGAAAGCGAAATCTCCACAATGAGGGAGAAAATGAGTAAAAACATTGATTGGGGTCAGGCCCGTCATTTAGGGGGGCAGGGGAGTATAGCTGAAAATTAGCGGTCGCCACTCGCCACGTGGCGATTAAAGTTGCAAAAGTGGCGATTAAAAAATGTGGCATCGATCGCCACCCTCGGTCGCCACTCTTGCTCAGTCACTCTAAACATTCCCAATCAAACCACATTTCCCCCCTCCTGTTCTGCGCTACTTCCATGTATTTCTTTCCCCACCTCTTCTCCCCATCGCTAGAGGGAGAAATTGAGCCACAACAGGAACCGCCATTCGTCGTCATTTGCACTTTGAACCCTGCACGTGCCACCTGCTTTGGAATGGCTGCTCAGCGATCACGTGGGGGAAAGCACAAAACTGAAGAAGAGGAGTCACTTAAAATAACATCGTTTTTCGTTAAAAGGTGTTTAAATAAACAATTTAACTCTGGTTTCTTGTTTTTAGCATTATTTTTTACTCTATTTTTAAATGTTTCCAGTTGTTAACTAAAACTCATCATTATGAAATACAGTATTTTCGCGTAGATAAGCCGCGGCTTATACGTGTTTAAAAGCTGAATTTTAACTCCTGCAGCTACACCATGGCGGCTTATACGATGTAAAAGTTTTTTTTTTTTGTCTTTTTTTTCAAAGTTCACATTATGTTTAGTTATTGCTTAAAAACGAAACAAATTAGAGTCTGACATCGAAAACCAGAACTGCAACGCCCTTGAAAAGATCTATTTTGAAAAGGGTGATAGCATTTCTGCTTAATCAGATGTTATTTTATTCTCCTAGATCCGGTAAGGAAGTGGAATAAATTAAGAAAAAAAAACATCAACCATAACCAACGTGTCTAATAAACGAAAACAAATCCAACCAAAAAACAAAATAAACAAAAAAAAAAAAAAAAAAAAAAAAAAAAAAAAAAAAAAAAAAAAAAAAAAAACGAAAAACAAATAAAAAAAAAAAAAAACACCCACCGCCGTTGCCGTGAGGATGGGAAGTAGGGTTGCAGTAGAAACCAACTGTAGCAGAACAGGGTTACTATAAGTTGCAGTTATCGCCAAAATGTTGCAATGTTTTATTTATTTATAATATTGAAACACTGTTTTCAAATCAATGTTACTAATTCTTTGTCATTGTTTTTGAACATTGTCAATATCAGTATACAGCGTAGGTGTAGGGTCTCGCAGATTGAATTTGTGACAGTTTTATGCGGCTTATACGCTGATGCGGCGTATCTGATGAAACGCATTTTTTTTTCTCCCGTATTTTGCGAAGTGCGGCGTATACGGTGGTGCGTCTTATCTACCCGAAAATACGGTACATTCTTTTAGTCAGAAAATCAGCAAATATATAGAGAAGATACATATAACTATGCATTTTTGTTCTATATAAAATGTTAGTTAAGTATAATGAATAGAGTATGAAACTGGTTAATTACTTTTGACTTGATCTTATTTATGACTGAGCAAATTTGTAAATTTTGCGGTTCATGTAGAAATATATAACAGTTTGAGATGTTGTTTACAAAAAAAAAATCATAAGGGTCCCTATGGCTTGCAAAATCAGTTACTAATGCTTTAAAACTGAACTTTTCCTTGTTTTAGGCTGTACTTAAAGTTTAAATTCTTTTCTGTCTCTTCTGTAAAATTTTGTGCTTTTGAGTTGTATCACCTTTCTTACGTGAGCGATATTCTGATACTTTTTTTCCGTTATTCATAAAAATTTGAAACATAAAGTGAAGCACCGTTTATACGATTTTAAAGGGACTGTATAAAGGAACATACAAATAAATATACAACTTGTTGGTTTACATCAATATGTATTGAACGCTTCTGGAACCCATTTAAAAACATATAAAACGTATTAACAGTGCTTCGTTAGTTGCAGTTTTAAAAAGTGGCGACTAACTTTAAAAAGTGGAGACTAATATAATTGAGTCCACTGGCCACTGGCTACTAACCAAATTTCCCAGTTTTCAGCTATACAGGGGAGGGGGTCAATTGCCCCCCCCCCCGACTTTAGGCAATCAATGTATTGGCATATCAGTGGGCGTGGTTTTTGCCACTTTTTGGTAAATTTTACATTGTGTATGCACCCTTTGCCCCCCCCCCCTAGAAAATTCGAAATGACGTCCCTGATTGGGGGCCGAATCTCTGGACAGTCTCAAGTGACAAGGAAGGGATATTTATTGCTAACAGGTTGTAGCCTGAGCAGGGTGCAAGAGAAAAGCTGTAAACATCTTCATTTCTACGTGCAAAGCGATTTTTCGACATCACTTCCACTCCAAAACTGGAGACGAGGGGGGGGGAGGGGGCAAAAAGGGGAGCAGTGGAAGGTCGGAAGGCTACCCACTTTCTTTTTCAATGCGTCAAATGAGGTTGTTTTCAATTCCAAAGCTTTGACTAATCAAATAACCGAACTTAGGAAGCGGCGTGAATTACCGGATTTTGTATAGCGTTACTTGCCAATGTTCCCAATTGGGAACAACGAAGTTTGATCGCTTATAGGAGCTACACTTTTGCTTTAATTTTTTATTTGTCATGTTAGGTCATTAAAAGGATCCTTATTTATGGTTACTTTAGAATATCAAAAAAGTTGAGCCTTTTTGAAATTTTTTAGAATTTTTTTTTTCTGTCTCCGTGAAAATCCATAAAAAAGCACATTTTTGCGATTTTTTGTAGAAAACAATAATTGTAGTAGCTAACTAGATTTTTTTTCAAAAAATCAGGTCTACTTTTGACAGTAAATAGAAAAAAAAAGTTAATTCCTCAGAAGCGAAACTTTTTTTTAACGATTTTTTAAAGTTGATGTTCCCATTTGGGAACATTGGCAATTAAAAGGTTAATGTTTCAATAGAAACGAAAAACTTTATTACCGTAATAGAGATTAACTTTATATAAATATGAATTTGACGTCAAAATATGAAAACAATCGAACAAAAATTTCCTAAGTTTGCTAGAAACAAAAAATCAATAAAAAATGTAGCATTTTAGTTCATAGAAATATTATATTCAAGCTTGTAACAATTGAGTTAATTAAAAATTTGCTAATTGCTATTGTAACATTTTATTTTTTAATGTACCCTTTTGTTTTTTAATAATGTAGGTAGGGTAGATAATTAACCAATATTATTTGTTATTTTTTGAATTATAAGCACTTTTAATTTCAGTTTAACTCAACACTAATCGGTGCACAATATTCTTTGTTAATCTGTCTCTTGTAAACAAAAATAAA
Organism: Uloborus plumipes; assembly: GCA_038373865.1. Lineage (NCBI taxonomy): Eukaryota > Metazoa > Arthropoda > Arachnida > Araneae > Uloboridae > Uloborus > Uloborus plumipes. The sequence goes on from JAXGGA010002716.1 coordinate 9,754, forward strand.
TTGGACGGTTTTCACACACGGGAGCAAGCGACCTATAGTTGCCCATGGGGGAAAAACATGGATTTTCTAAATCTAAACCGCAAATTGACATTGTTTGTCCTTGGGACTTATTAATGGACATGGCGAAAGCTAAACGAATGGGAAAATGTAGCCTTTTGAAGGGTATTGAAGATTCTGACGGTGTCATTGGGATACGTTGCAACAGAACTACTTCATCTTTAAACTTGCCAGTCAAAATGATTGCCTCAATAATGTTCCCGGTGATTTTTTTGATAACTAAACGCGTACCATTGCATAATCTCGGTGGATTTAAATTACGTAGAAGAACTACGGGTAAACCAATTTTTAACCGTAGATTATGTAGTGGCATTCCGGGTATGTTTAAACAATATTAGCCAAGAATACAGAAAAGCTGGAAGCTAAATAGATAATTTGCAATAAAAAATATATTGCAGTCCTAAATTAAGATAAAAACTATCCTATCATTTAAGTTGGACCAAACTGAAACTGCGTGCAAAATTTAGTTAAAAGCGGTTCAGTAGCTGAGGAGTCCATTGGACACAAACACAGGGACACGTAATTTTTATATATTATAAGAAAGATTATTACCTGTTTACTGCGCTCCAGAAGCTGCCAGAACGTGTGCTTTATGTCGCTCAGCCATGGAGGTGTCAAAAAATGTTTAGTAAAAAGGCTTAGCCAAGAACACAGAAAAGCTGGTAGCTAAATACATAATTTGCAATCAAAAATATATTGCGGTCCTAAATTGAGATAAAAACTATCCTATCATTTAAGTTAGACCAAACTGAAACTGCGTGTAAAATTTGGTTAAAATCGGTTCAGTAGCTGAGGAGTCCATTGGCCACAAACACAGGGACACGTAATTTTTATATATTAAGATATTACCTGTTTACTGCGCTTCGGAAGCTGTCAGAACGTGTGCTTTATGTCGCTCAGCCATGGAGGTGTCAAAAAAGGGTTAGTAAAAAGGCTTAGTAAAAAGGTTTAGCCAAGAACACAGAAAAGCTGGTAGCTAAATACATAATTTGCAATTAAAAATACATTGCGGTCCTAAATTGAGATATAAACTATCCTATCATTTAAGTTGGACCAAACTGAAACTGCGTGCAAAATTTGGTTACAATCGGTTCAGTAATTGAGGAGTCCATTGGCCACAAACACAGGGACAAGTAATTTATATATATATATATATATATATATATATATATATATATATATATATACACTGGCGGAAAAAAAATCCCAACACCAAGAAAAAATTGCCGTAGAGTAATGAAATTTGGGTAATGCAATTGTCTAGTTAACATGTTTAATTGATTAAATGTACGAGATCACTGGCTAATTTAAGCTCAAGAAAATGCTGTGCAAATGTGAAATTATGTTAATTTAATAGAGGGTGTAACCTCCAGAATTTTGAAGGCAAGCCTGCAAGCGTGCATGCATTATGTCATACAGGTGCCGAATGTCACTTTGTGGTATGGAGTTCCATGCTTGTTGCACTTGCTGTGTCAATACTAGGGCCGTCATTGCTGACTGTGGATGATGCTCGAGGTGCCATCCCATGATATCAATCAACTTTATCAATTGGAGACAGACCTGGTGATTTTGCAGGTCATGGTAACATGTCAGCACTCTGTAGAGCACATTGCGTTACAGCAGCAATGTGAGGGCAAGCGTTATCCGGTTGGAAAACGCCCCCTTAAATGTTACTCATGAAGGGTTGTACTACTGGTTAAATTAACAGACTGACAACAAATTTTCAGTCAGTGAGTTTGGGATAACTACAAGAATGCCCCTGCTGTCGTAGGAAATTGCTCCAGAGACCATAACTCTAGGTGTGAGTCTCGTGTGTCTAGGCCGTAGACCGCTTGGATGCAGCCGGTCCCCTCGCCTCCTTCTGACCAATATACAGCCACCACTGGCACTAATTCAGAATCTGTTTTCATCAAAAATTACAACAGATCTTCACTCCGACCTCCAGTGAGCTCTGTCGTGGCACCACTGCCGTCGGAAAAGGCAATGGTTTGCAGTCAATGGAATACCGGCTACAGACTGCCTGGCTCGGAGCTGTCCTTGAAGTAAACAGTTTCTTACCGTTCCTTGGGTCACGACGGTACCAACTGCAGCTCGAATGTCAGCCGCAGATGCAGTACGATGCGCCACAGCCGTACGCAAGATTCGGCGATCTTCCTTCTCAGTCGTGCCACGTGGCAGCTCGGAACTCGATCTTCTTGAGGTAGTACCATCCCTTGCCCATAGCTTCCAATAATCATGCATGGGGGAAACATTCCCACCCAAGTCTTTCCGCAATATCGCGAAATGAAAATCCACCTTCTCGTAGCCAAACTGAACGACCTCGTTTAAACTCGGTGAGCGGTTGATAATGGCTTCTTCGTCTTCTTAAAGGTGTTCGTGGCTAACATGAATGCAATTCGTCAAATTAAACGGAAAAATAATACACACGAGCTTCACAACACGCTTTTAAAACAAGCCTTATTTGCATGTTCTGAGTGACGCCAACTGCACCACACTTATGCGCGGAACACGAAATTTCAATCGATGTCATCTTTCAGTTGTATAAACACGCCTACCAAATTTCGTTTGTCTAACACAAGTCTTTCTTGGTGTTGGGATTTTTTTTTTCCGCCAGTGTATATATATATATATATATATATATATATATATATATATATATATATATAGTCAAACCTGTTTATATCGAACCTGCCTATCTCAAAAACCTCTCTCTGTCGAAATTTTTCAATTTCCCTGCTTTTACGGCATAAATTTAATGTTCTTCTCCTGTTTATCTCGAATGATTTTTCTTGAAAACCTCTATATCTCGAATTCCGACGACTCTCATTTTTGAATTTCATATCCAGCCACCTTTATAAACTGTATAACTTAGAGACGAAAGTCATCTTTTGCACAATCATTCAAAGACTATGTTCGTAATTAAAGATATGCAATAACTTGCTATCGATATAGTCATCACAATTAGTAAAACGTGGAGTCACAACAAGTCGTACAGTAAAATATTACAAAATATCAATGCAAAACAATCTATTGAGTATAAAGTAGTGAGTAACCGTCCCTAAGCAAGGGCTGAGGCAGGAACATGCAATACACCGCCAACTCGGCTATTTTGATCCATGGACTGCATTTTCGCGCTTATTGTACTCTCAACCAGTCCATGCGCAATCCATGGATCGAAATAGCCGAGTTGGTGGCGTATTGCAAAATCTATTAAGTATTTGAGTTTGTTCCAATTGCTTATTTTTGTAAGTTTTATCACAACCTCCTTATCTCGAACTTTTCTTCTGTCCCGTGAAATTCGAGATAGACAGGTTTCACTGTATATCTATACCTGCCCTCCAATGCTCGCGAAATCGATCATTATGGAGGTGCAGGTTTGACAGTCTGGGCAGGCACCATGTTGAATGGCCGCACACCCATTCATGTCTTTGAGAGAGAATCTATTACAGCTGCTTGGTGTGGGGATGTGGTCTTGGAGCCCTATGTTCACATCTTTAGGGGCGCTGTTGTACCTGAGTTAATTTGAAAAGATGCTAACGCAAGACCACATGCAGCTCACCTGCTCGACAGCTTTCAGAAAGAGGAAAGTATTTACTGGATGGATTGCCCAGGAAGAATTGTACTCTACTAAAAATTTAGTACAATAGAAGAGCGTAAAAAAATTAGCGAAAACCTTTTCTTAATATTCCGTTCAAATATTTTATTTTCAACGCAAATTAGTATCAATTCTAAATGCTAAAAATTAAAATAGAACAAATCTCCTTTCTCCCTGTTTATCTTCTATACCATCTTTAGAAAGTTATTTTACTTTATGGGCCCGACCACTATAATCGTCTTTAATTTTTTTTTTTTTTTTTTTTTACATTTCATTTCCCCAAAACGAATATCACGCCTTTAAGCAGAATTAATGAACATTTCCACTCCTTAAAAACTCTATTTATATTTATGCTAGTAATAGTTTTTTCTTCAAAAATTAGACATTCCTTTAACTTTCAAAAGACAAAAACACAAAATGAAAAAAAAATAAATTCCTTCCCTTTTTATTCACCCTAAGACGTAAATGATATTATTCCTTTATGATTTAGGCCACAAATGCCTCTTTGACTCCAGCTTCGATTGCAATCAAATCTCTATTTCCAGAGCTTTTCTCAATCAATGGACGCCCTCTCGCTCCATTCACAGCCCCAGCTCCATTAAGTAGATGAATCGCTTGGACATCTCAATCCGAGTCGTCCAGACAGCAATAGCGAGCGAAACTCCTCGCGGGGCCTTTCTTCTTGAATCATAGACAATGTTACCTAGCCTTGGGAAATCAGGCGATTGTTGTGAAAAGTCGAGAAGTGGAACACCCGGTCCCAGGGAGGTACTTTCATCCACTTCTAAATTTCAGTTTGAAGCAGAAAGCGACTATTGGAATGGATATGGTGAGATTTGTATTTATTTGCAGCAGAAAGAGAGGTTTCCTTTTTGGGGCAGTGAATGTTATGTTCTAACTCAACATCATCGATTCGCATCAATTTTCATGGCCCGCAATTTCGGAGGAAAATGGAAGCGTGCTTGTGGTTATTTTATTGATAAGAACTTGGGGCTGTTTTCAATTAGACTTATTCACGAAGAATTTGTATTTTGTAACTTAAAACTGAGTTTAGTCAATATTTGATTGTATTTTTGGAGATAAGAACAGGGTTGTGGAATCGAAGTTGGACTGATTTCATTGGCGAAACTACACATGTGGAGTAGAGTGTATCACGTTTTTTTTTTTTTTTTTTGAAAATTCAAAATTTCAAGTTGATAAAAAGTTGTAACTATATTCACATAGTTACTAAAAAAATGTTTTGTGAAATTGAGAAATATTTAGGTCTGTCGTTATTACCTTGAAGTTTCAAGTTTTCTAGTAAAAACGATGATTAAAAAAATGTATAAATTATAGTATAAAGCAAAAATAATATAAGTGCAAAAATAGAGTGCTTAAAGAGAAAGATATGAATAAAAAATGCACTGGAGCTAAAAGTTAACTTTTAGGTTTCCAGAAATATTTATGAAAAACCTCACATTTTTGCAAGTCAGTCACGGCTTTCATGAGCTCCTTCATAGTAATTATTATTCCGATTTATAATAGCTGTCTGCTCTGTATGAGCAAGTCAATTACATTTTAATTTAAAAATAAAACAATTTATGCACAAAACAACCTGCAAAGGCTCCAATTATTATAGATCCTTGTAAAATTTTATGGATAACGTGGACTCGACTTCTATAAAATCTAATTGAAGTTTGACGATTTCTGGAAATAAATTTTTTAAGTGTTTTTTTTTTTTTTTTTTTTTTGCTATGTAACGAATGTACCTCACAAGATAACATTCGTTTCGGAGAAAACAGTATTATTTACATATCTTTTCCACATTTACCTGTATTTGCAAAAAATAAGGTGTTGTTTTTACAGTATAATACAGACAGCAAAAGTTCCAGCTTAAAACTAAAATGCGCAGTAATAAACAGTAAAAATAGCAATTTTACAGTTTATTACTGTAAAGCAGCAATTTTACAGTTTTTTACCACAAACTTAGCCATATTATGCTGTAAACACAACAGCATAATACTGGCAGCTGAAGTTCCAGTTTAAAACTAAAATTAGCAATTTAAGTTAATTGCTCTAAAGAAGCAATTTTACAGTTTATTAGTGCAAAATTAGGAATTTTAGTTTATTACTCTCAAATTAGCATTTTTTACAGTTTGTTACTATAAAAATAGCTGTCTTATACTGTGAAAACAACATCTATTTTTTACAGTACAGACCATGTTCTTCATAAAATTCGTGAAGTAGAACACAATGCTAATCTTCGTAAGCTGTTTTGCGAAAAACTCTTACGTCTGCTACCGTGGAATCACGTCACCCAATTATACTTCTCTGCAAAGAACAACAGAATAGGAAACCCACTTAACTTTTATTTCATTAAAGATCTCTGAATTTACAACTTTCCGTTTTTCCTTCCAATTTGCATTAACTCAATTCAAAACGTTACACTGTGAAAAAAGAATGCTGTTTTTACAGTATGATACATCTAATTTTACACAATCTAGTCACATTAATGTGACCACCTGTCAAAAGCCAGAACAACCACCTTTCTCAGAACGGGCTGCTGCGAGACGTGCAGACAGAGAGTCAATTAGGTACCTCAAGGTGTTCACTGGGAGGTTGAGCCATGCCGACTTCAATGCCGTGGCCAGCTGCGCTAGATTACGCTGGTGAGGATCCATGGCGCAAAGAACCCAATCGAGATGTTCCCACAGATTCTCGATTGGGTTTAAGTGACGTGAGTTTGCTGACCAGGGGAGAATGGTAAACTTATCCTGGTGCCCTTCGAACTACGCATGTTCACTGCCAGCTGTATGGCACTTCGCATTGTCCTGCTGGTAGATGCCATCATCCTGAGGAAAAACAATATTCATATAGGGGAGAAGAACAAACACCAAACTAAAATTGCTAGTTTTAGTTTATTACTGTGCATTTTACTGTTTTAAACTGAAACCTCAACCTCTGCTGCCAGTATTACACTGTTGTTTTTACAGTATAATACAGTTAATTTTATGGTAATAAACTATAAAATTGCTAGTTTTACACTAATAAATAACCTGTAAAATAGCTCGTTTTAATAGTTTATCACTGTGCTTTTACAGTTTTAAATTGAAACCACTGTTTTCAGTATCATACTGTAAAAACAGCAACTTATTTTTTGCAGTGTATGGAAGAAATTACCACGAGTAACAAATGCTACCAACTGCCTAAAACTCAGCATCCTTACATGCTCCTTTGTTATTCGCACATGATTTCAGCGTTCGAATCCGCATCAATCAAAAAGTACAAACTTCTAAATTTGTTCCAATATCAATGCTCGAAAGTATGTCACATGCCCACAGTTGAAGTAATCTGACGAGATTCGTTCTATGTAAATCCTGTTTCCACAAAATGGATGGATATAAATGAATACGCCGAACTTTGTTAGGTCTGGAAATTTGCATTTAATCTACCCTCTGGGCTCAATCTGATGCGGTCTTCTGAAAAGGGCGGTTTTAATATATTGAAATTGCGTTATTTCGCATGGCTTCACTAATACTCCTTCAGGAGTGTGCAAAATTTTCTGCTATGGGATGTTTGAATGAGTTTATTTCTTCTTACGCTAAAAATGATCGGATTAAAGCGTAAGTCCTTAACATCTTTGTAATGAAATATATATTACTAATCGAAGTTAGTCCCTAAATAGACGGCGGAGAATTATACACTTTATCCTACGCATGTCAGCCGTATATTTCATTTAAAACACGAGGTAAGCAAAATTATTTAGCCTAAGAAATCACAGAAGTATTACATCTTACACAAATGTTTCAATGTCTTTATTAAACTTTTTTCTTTTCTTATTGAAACTTTTTTTTTATGACTCAATGATGTTACTGCAGTTTTCCTAACTGAAGTAATGGCTCACTTTATGATTGTGTCCTGTAATTGGACCTGTAATACTTTTGGACAACATTTAGATGTAATGCATAAAGCAATCCTTTGAATTACATTTTTCATTCCCATATATTAAAACAGGTTGCCTAAATTTGTTCAAGAAAATTAATCTTCTAATTCATCAACAGCGAGTATTTTAAAATTTGTACACTTGTACGTTCTGCAGTACTTGCTCAATATAAAAATCAGTGTATTTTCAGTTTACCAGACTTCTGTTTTTTACCCCCTTAAATAGAAATATTTGGTCGAAAAATTTTCTTTGCTAAAGTAATATTTCCGCTTATGCAATTCTTCTACAACTTACAAATCTGAAAAAATGTTTTTATATAGTTGTTACAATACAAAGGTGACAAACAGCAACAAGTTCTGGGCCCAGATAGTCTAGTCCATGTCAATTTTTCAATTACCAAAGAAGATCGAGAGCTCTATGAATTACTATTCACTTTAGTGCAATTTTGCAAAAGCTCGTAACATTATTTTTAATCTCAAATGGTAGTTTAGACAACTATTGCAAAGCTTTTTATCAATCTATGCTAACTGCAACAATATTTTACTACATAAAAACAACGTTTCACTTTTTTCGGCTTGGAACGCCACTTTGACGCATTTATGATACTTTTATGGTAATTAAAACGAATGTTTTATTGCACATAGATTAAAATATTTTTTTCCAATAGTTAATTCAGAACGCTTGTGCATTTTCAGAGTGTCAAAAATAGAACTGTATTCAATTTTCCCAACTGAAATCATGTTACAATTCATTGCTTTTGACATGTATCTTCAATACGAACAATAATTCTATAAATTCTTTTTCAGTCTTCATAAAGGTATCTAATGATTACATATTAGCAACCAAAAAAAAACTGTGTAAAATAAATGTAAGAAAATTCAAACACAACTTTGAATAGTTTAATAACACTTAACAATAGTTCACTATATTAAAGACATAACAAACTAAACACTTTCCCCGATAAATTTTAACTGAATAACCCCAAAAGATATTTATACATCAATATGTATGATTATCCATTTAAAATGCTTACCACCTCATTCAAATCGTGATTAATGTATGATATCTCTGAAAAGTCCATCTCCAGCTTCATACATAAACATACGCCCGAAATTTTCCGAGAATTTATATCGCTTAGCATGCACTCTAAAACCGTGTGCCTTCATTAAACGAGATTTCGATGCATCACTAATACAGATTAATAAAAGGCCAATCTGGCAACACCCATTTTCGGGGATTAAGATGACAATAGAGTTTGCATCCATCCCAGGAGATAATTTCAGGGAAAACGGGCTTTAAATATGATTGCTTCCCAGTATGATCGCGCGTGTGATTTGGAAAATGAGAAATAATCCTCCAGGTTCGGATGTTCCTCGTCGTCGCTATGGCAACTAACTGAAATACGACAAAAGTTTCATTTCGTCAGGGGGGGTGGGAGACCACCAGCATTTTTATTCACTTCCACATAGAGTTGGTTTCCGTGTTAAATGGTATTTCGGGATAATTTTTTCACAGGAAAAACTTTCTAAATAGAAATTTGATTCGTCAGAATCGCACCATACAAACGAACTAAGGAAAAAATATTTAGCCTCCATAGCTGAGCGGTGAAAACACTTGCTTCGTATCCTGGGGGTTGTGGGATCGATTCCCACGGGTGCTCTGAAAGTTCTTTCCCCTTTCTTGTGATGTAAGTAAAAAGAAAACTGTGTGTTTTATTATTAGTAGTCCACCCTTATTGTGAGGCAATGGCGTTCCTTTTTCCATAGATATGAGGCACAAAAACAAGGAACAAATATTTCAAGTTGGTGAAAACAGTCTTAAAAAATGTGCTATAAAATTGAAAGTATTTTGTTTGCTTTTGTAATTGGTTTCTACTATCATTTTGCTGTTAGAGAAGAGAATGATAAAAAAAAGTAATTAAATAAAATGGTATTTTATGAGATCTGAAGACGAAAGTAAGTACATTCTTCTATAACTCATAGCTTTATAATAAATAATAGACATTAATTGCAAAAAAAAAATCAAATAAGCTTAGGAATCTATTTTAGTCAGTTTGTTAAAAAAACAAGTTAATCTTTCTTATTTTGTACATGCGGAAGATTCAGAATCCGTTAATAAAGACATTTTCCCGGTTTAAACGTAGTCTAATATGAATATGTAGACCGGAATCAGCAGCTATTTAGTAAGTTATTTTATTCCGGAATAATATTTTCGAGGTCCATCCAAATTAAACTCGTTCGGAAGCAAGACACGCTTACATATTTTCTATTAATTTAACAACCACTCATGCAGAATACTTTTTTCAATTTTTTCAACTTATTCACGAGATTGCTGTTCGTTTCAGTAAATGACTGCATAAATTTTTGAAAAAAATCACAGGACGAACACAATTAAAACTTGTACCAACTGTTACGAAATCATTCCAATTGTTTTTTTTTTTCTTGAAAAATTCGATGAGCTCAAAAAAGTCATAAAAGTTTATGCAAAAATAGTAGAAAATAAAGAATTTAAAATATTCAATCGATACATTCCTCAATAATTATACAATATCTAACGGTCCTCTGTAGAAACAAATTTAAAAAAAACAGTAAACAGCATCAAACTTTGTTTCCTAAATCTAAATCGTTAATCAAAAATATAAATTTCATCTTTTTAACCTTTTAATGCATTTCTACCCACAAATGAACGTGTTTATTCCAAGTTAACAAAAACATTTACGAAGTAAATATTAATATGTAAATATTTTTGATTACCCTCATATAATGAGCAAAAACTCATGAAAACTCAAAGTAGAACATTGAACAATATATGAGGATTAAAAGAATTCAACAATGCATTATAAAACAATGAATGAAGCTCAATATCTATACTCTTGCCATCAGAAAATAATCATCAGAAAATATACAGTCTCACATTTCTAACTCATTTAAGCCGCTCAACACTGACTAATGAAGATATTTGCTCCAATTGGACAATACATCCACGAAATTATTGCTAAATTTTGCAGAAACTGAGAGACAAAAATCCATGAAGCTTAACTCAGCAACCACCATTCCCAAATACCTCAACCCTCATTTAGAACTAAGAGTTCCCGAGATCGATGCCTGATTTCCATTGGAAAGCATTCCCTCGGTGCATCCATTTAAACTGAAAGCCCCAATCAAGTCTAGGGGAAGAGATTTCCATTCATTACAATAACAGAGCGATAAGAAGGTTCCTCACCTCTTCCCTCCACCAACGCCCTCTATGAAAGATGGGCTCATGACAATGGGCTCATGAGAGTGATTTGAAGTGAAAAGGGCGAGCAAAAGGAGCATCGATGATGTGGTTTGATTTGATTCAATCGATGCGAGGACATTAGGAAATATCGATATAAATGAAGTATGTTAATTTCTATCTATATTCGGATCATTTTCATCTGCGGCTCGCTCATTTGGCTGAAGTTCTTCGTGTGGGGCTGAACTTCCTTTCTTTTGCAGTTTTTTTTTTTTTTTTGCCTTCACTTTTTAAAGTTTTTAAAAGAAGGTGAGCATGGGATGATTCAAACCAAAACGAAAATTAAACACGCATTAAAACTGACTTCATATTTTGAAAAATGGAATATCATCAAATGCTCAACTTGAATGGTTAAAAAAAAAGCAGGAATTAAATAAGCATATTTTCTGAAAATTTTAGCTACACATTTGATGTGAAAATTTATAAAGAACTGCAAATGACAGTCATAATTCTAAAGACAAAACTTTCAAAAAGTGCAAGACTTAAACATTTGTTGTTGTACTTTATATTATTTATTCATTTATTTATTTATTTCAATACTGGAGTCCGTGATACATTTTTGCCTAGTGGCATAATTAGTCGTGTTTTATTCTTTTGAATACAGCTATATCTATATAAATGAAATATTTTAATTTCTATCTACACTCGGGTCATCTTCATCTGCTGTTCTTATTTTTCTGAAGGTCTTCCACACACAAGCGGGGTTAAATTTCTTTTCTTTTGTAGTTTTTCTTGCTGCCTATACTTTTTAAAGATTTTAAAAGATGATAAATTTGGAAACAACAGACAAATAATAAACAAAAAATAAACAGATCTTGAAATTGACTTCATGTTTCGAAAAATGGAGTGTACGTCAAATGTTTAACTCGCGAATTCTTGAAAAAAAAAGAAGAAGAAAATACATATTTTCTGAATAGTTTGAGCTGCACATTTGATGTGAAAATTAATAACCGTAAGTGACATTCATTTCTGATGAGATGAGACGCACGACGGCGACCGACGTGTTACAACGGCAGTTGGGGAAAAAAGTGTTTGTCTTCGTACGACGAAACATTCAGCGCATGTGCTCCCCACTTCTTGCTTCTTTGAAAACAGTTCCTAAACAAAAGGCAACACTACACAGTTTGGATCGGCATCGTCAGCACTGAAGTCAAGGAGTAATAATATTCTTCAAAATGGTCATGGCTCGACGTAAAATAACGCTTACATGTTGTTTCACAGAGGATCGTGATTCGGTAATATTGAACGAGTGCGTATGCAAAATCAAACGTGGAATTCAACACCACATCTGCCGGCCACCTTGTCTAGTGGTCAGATATGTCTGACACAGATTGCGTGGTCCCAGGTTCAAAACCCGACTGATTCATTGATGTACTTTTTCTCCCTTGTCCTTTCTTTGTGTGACTGTGTTGTTGTCCTGTGAATGGATATCCACTCTATAAACAGGTCTCATATGTGTGTGCTGTGGAAGTCAGACTGCACACCAAACCACGGTACAGTGGGAAAAGTGAAGCAGCGCACCCCAAATTGCCAGTTTACCTGGCACAAGATAACAACAACAACACCCCATCTGTCGTGGTTGGTGTAAAAGTATTAGCAGCAGTTTATAGGGCAACAGCGTCGAAGACAGCATACTTAGAAACTTGTTGTTATTTCATGTCCCTCTGGTTCAAGCACCTAGATAAGGTCCATGATAGCATATGCAAAAGTTAGTCCCTCAAATCCATGATTCCCCTTACTCCACAACAAATTACATTTGAGAATATAATCAGGTGAAGCACGACTGGAACAAGAGCAAAATGAAAAAGTCTTGACTTTACCTTCGAATTTCATGCATTTAAAATTGCGGGTATATAATTTTTCCCAGAAAGTTGCGTAGATCTTGAGCGTTATTTGTATTCCTAAACTTCCACCCGTGGTTTGATTTGAAACTTAGCTGCATGAATTTCCCAACTTTGCTTCAGGCCAAGTCCACGATAATAGACGTATCAATTTTTGCATAAAGCATCCAACAAAAGACTTCAAATACGATAGATTTTTATTTCATTGCATAAACTGTAAGAAGAACATAGACTCTACTTAATGAATTAGGATGCAATATAATGCAATAAAAGGAGATTACATTTTGAAGAGTTCCAGAATTAGTATTCAAATAATATATTTTGGCTCAGTCGCGGAAGCATTGCATTAAATACGGACAACTAGCTGGCATTTTAAAATAATCCGAATTAGGTTAATGAGTTAGAAATAAGTTTTAATATTCTGAGATAAAAATGCCGTTTAATAGACCGTCATTTTTCAATTCAACTACTTATTAGAAACATAAAATGTTTGTCCGAAATAATTCTAAGTGGTGATCTAGTATCTTGAACATGAAATAGGATAAGCATGATTACAAAGATAACTACCATTAAAATTCCAATCAAAAACCACAAATGGCTCCAGAATAATTGCTATAAACCTTTCACAAATCACTAATCGATTTTAAACTTCAAATAATGCTAATACATAATTCCAATTTACAACATACTACTTCTAAAAAAAAGAGATTACGGTTTTTACCCGGTCTTTTCCTCTACACACGAATTTCGTGCCTCCTTAAATTGACAGAAAACAGGAGCGATATCGGACTTCCGATATTCCAACAAGAAAAAGGCGGTAAGTAGTACAAGCCCCGTCCCGGAATTAATAGCATTATTTCCATCTCGTTGGCTATCCATGCAATCTTAGATAAATCCGTTTTGTAAAAGAAGATGTCTATCCTACAATTACGGCCATCTGGATTATGTCATTGCAGCGTTTAACGGCGAAGATGGGAACTGGAATATTAATGCTCATTGAGGGAGAAAAATAGAATATGAATCATGCGATGACGCGTATGATTAATGATATGTGGTGAAAGTTTTAACGCGTTAAAAGCAGTGAAGGAAATTGTATAAATATAACTGGAATGTGAAAATTGGGGAAAGTATCTTATGTGGAAATTTCATTTGTGTGATAATACACTGTACTACTAATTTTTCCATTGTGCATTATCTAATTTGCCAACGAAAGAGTTAGCAATATTTAAGAAATTAAAATGTTGAATTTTGTGTGAAGCGTTGAAAACGTTTTTAACATTGTTAGAAACGCACAAACAGCAATGAAAATGGTAATTTTTTCGATGACCATTTGTGGAATGTTGGATGCTATGCTCAAAAAAATTGAATATTTTTAAACAAATAAGCTTTTTTTTTTCTTTCAAATGGGGCTGTAGTAGAGGCACAACCTTTTGCAGACCTAGTGCGATCCCCCAATTAAGCATCCATTCTTTCACGTAGCACCAGAATCGGCGGAATGCCATTACCACGATATTTTGACGCCCAGTTTCCCCACTAGATGGAGGCACCTGGGCTCTATTCGATGCGAAACTGCACTAGGAATTTAATTTTGCCAAGAGATACTATAAGCCAAACAAGTACTCGAGGTACCTTTTACATGCCGCATAATCATACGACATGAGCGCTGTCGATTTTCTACATCATGAAAATCCACCGACTGGAGCCGGGTTCGAACCCGCGCTTTTGGGCGTAAGAGACCAGCGTCTTAACCACTATACCACTCTACCGGCTAAACAAATAAGCTACAACTTTGTATTTTGCCAACTTTTCAATTTCGTATGCATTTCAGTTTTGTACTTTTGTTTCCAAACGAATTTTGTTTTCCGTCAATAGTGAATTAGTTTTGTTTGCGAAGGCAGAATTCTGTTGCCAACCATGTCAGACGGATAAGTTTCGAATTCTTTTTATACAGAAAAAAATTAATAGCCCCATTCTTTCTCAAAATTATTAATTTTTACAATAACCTCCTACATTTTAGCATGCTTTAGGAGGATTGCGTTAGAGCGCATAACAAAGGATTCGATAGAAAGAACTAAGTACATTATACTCAAATAGACAGTCTTTTATGTCACATTTCTAAAAAATTCGTTCCAATAACGTCTAACATTTATTGTTTCCAAGCGTCAAAGGACAAAGCTACGAAAGTATAATTAAAAACACATTACAGCGAAATTTTATATTTTTCATAATCATAATAGTCTTTTTTACAACATAATAGTGTTTAATTTTAAGTTAATTCCAAACAGAAATAATTAAATTAAACTCAAATAGAATTTCCTTCGTGTGTTATTTCTAAATTGTTCATTCAAATAACATTTGATATAAGATTTTCAAGAGCCAACTGAAGGTGTAACGAATATAAGAAACTTTTGTAATTTGTAAAAATATTACACTTTTGCTTTTAAAGTTAATTTCTAAAAGAAACAAGCAAAATAAACTCAACTAGGCATTTATTTCTTTGCATGAACTTTTTGAAACAGTCATTCTAATTACAGCTGATACTATTTTCAGGCGACAACTGTCACAGCAACTAAACTGTAATTAAAAACACTCTACAGCAACATAATATATATAATATATATACAAATAATATACAATTATATATATATATATATATATATATATATATATATATATATATATATATATATATATATATATATATAAAATAATTTAAAACATTTTTAAAAATACTTAAAGTGATTTAAAATTGAAAATAATTTTTTACCTAACAAATTAATTTTCACAACTTTCAGACAAGAATAAGCTATCCATTAATGAGGAATAAAGCAACTAAGTTGAAAATTTTAAAACTGCATGTCACAAGCAACAATGGCGTATAAGGCTGTTTAAAATATTATACAAGATTCAAACTATCAAGTTCAAGACTTAAATAGCTTCTGACATTTGGAGAGGCAGTTGTTGGAACTCAAGAAATCAATGAACTTAATATAAGTAGAAAAGAACGTGTATGTCTTTTTCCGCTTCAATGTAAGATAACACTCAAATTGAATTACACAGGTGTTTGTCACAAATGCTTCTCTCTTATATCAAAACGTTGTTCCCCGTCTTTCTTGATAATCCCGATTGTCCGAGAAGCAGCAAGTCTGATCTAGTTCATTGATTTCTTGAGTCCCAACAACTGCCTATCCAAATGTCAGAAGCAATTTGAGTTTTGAACTTGATAGTTTGAATCTTGTATACTATTTTAAACAGTCTTATATGCCATTTTGCTTGTGACATTCAGTTTTGAAATTTTCAGTTTAATAGCTTTGTTCCTCATTAATTGATAGCTTATTCTTGTCTGAAAGTTGTGAAAATTAATTTTTTAGTTAAAAAATTATTTTCAATATTGACTCACTCTAAACCTTTTTTTAAATGTTTTTAATCAGTAAAAGAACTTAATCAAATGTCAGAATTAGTTTTAAGTTTTAAACTGGATATTTTGAATATTGTAAATTGTTTTAAAAAGTCTTGTAAGCAAAAGACTATTTTACTCCGGCTATGATGAATTAATTGTGGCATGCAGTTTTGAAATTTTCAATGCAATAGCTTTATTCTTCATTAATTAATAGCTAACAGTTCAACGAAAGTTTATTCTTAAGTCATTGATAACAAGTTCTTTTACAAAAGTTTTTTAAATCAGCTTCTATTAGTTAAAAACTAATTTTCACTTTTAAATCAATAGAACTATATTCTAAAATGTTTTTGTTAGTGACAAAACGTAATTTAGTATTTTTGACAATAACATGCGTTAATATATCAAGGTACTTTAAAATGTACAAACACACATGTAATTATATCAAATTGCATTCTCCAACAAAAAATTAGAACGAGCCTAAGCAACAATTCTCAGTGATATTTTAAATAAGAAAAAGCTAACACTTTTTACAGATTTATTTGTATTTAATTCTTTTTTTTATTTGTATTTCTTTTTTTTTTCAATTCAGTTCAATACTTGTAAATAATTTCTACAATTCAACAGACCGCGTGTTGTTTCCCAAAAGACAGGAATGCAAATTGCAATATATGTTGTGTGTGAAAAGATTTTAAAAAAAAAGTCGCAAAAAAAAAAAAAGAAATAGTTTCAGTAAAATTTCTCATAATCCTCAAGTGCTGAAAATTTAGAAGAAATTTTAAGAAAAGAAAGACACATTTTATAAAAAAAAGTAAAACCAAATTAATTCGATTCCAGAAATTACATATAACGTTAACAATATATATTTTTCTGTTTTTAAATAGAATAAATCCCTGAAGGAACCCTAACTAAAATTCTCCTAGAGTTTAGCTGATGGAAATATCAACAAAACTACCTTCCTAAATGTCGGAATAAAATTGTCTTTTTTAAAAACCCGGATAATCATATTTTTAAGACGAATAGAACGTGTTTCTTAAACTAACAAGTTCAGAGCCTTGGCAGGATATTATTTCAGAGACTAAATTGAAAAAAGCTTAAAAGCGTCATCCGAAGCACTGACGTTTTAAAAGCACTAAAAGGTGGGTTTAACAACATCATATTTTTATGACACTTACGGAATTAACAAACTTCCTGCCTCGCTGGCTCTTTTATAACATTTTCCTTTCGCAAATGCGAGAGCCAAGGTGCACGACTTTAGATGGTTTTAAAAGATCAATATAACGCTTCGAAAACTTTTCAAATTAGCAGAAACATGCAGTTTTATTATTTGAGCTTTCAAAACCACTTTTGAGTGTAAAATATTAATACGGCGTTACTGAAAATTTTATTGGATACATTTTTGAAAATCACACAATATAAATTTTAGTCTTCAAAAAATTTATTATTTTATTAAAATCTTGGAATATTTTCATAAAAAAATTTTGCACCTAAACGAACAGTGGTGCACTGTAAAAATGAATGTTGTTTTTACAGTATAATACAGCTGATTTTCTAATAATAAACTGTAAATTGCTAATTTTACAGTAATAAACTGTAAAACTACTAATTTAATAGTTTATTACCGTGCATTTCACAGTTTTAAACTGGAACATCTGCTGCCAGTATAATACTGTTTTTTACAGTATAATACAGCTAGATTTTACGGCAATAAACTGTAAAATACCTTACTTTACAGTAAGAAACTGTAAAATTGCGATTGTTGCAGTTTATTACTGTGCATTTTACAGATTTAACCCTTAACTTCCCACTGTTGCAGTTCTGCAACATATGATTTATTTTAATTTAAAAGACTCATTTTTTTTTTTTTTAATTACGTACAAATCAGTTATCTGATAAAAAAACGAAATACATGCAACGAAATACATGCTAATTTTGTCACTAGTTGACAGCACATTTTTATCAGTAATCACAATAATTATAAAAATATCTGATGCTTCAGAACTGTGTCTTTACTATGAAAAGAATACGTTATATTTTATGCTTCCTCTTGTTTATTGAAGATATAAATTACCAGGTAAGAAATTTGAACATTTTACGTTTATTTAAAATTAATTTTAATTCTCTATTGGAAAACGTTTTTAAGAAATTTGATATTACTTATACCTTGCCGCAAACAAAAAAATGACTGAAATTCAATTTAAAACTGCTTTTTTTTTTTCAATATTTTTCATCTTTATTATTACTTGAGAACTAACTGATATGTTTTCATATAAATTTAAAAAATTGCGAAGTTAAGGGTTAAATTGGAACCTTTGGCTGCCCGAATTACACTGTAAAAACAACAGCTCATCTTTTTGAAGTGTACAATCATCTTGCGCGTCTGATGTCTAAAAAAGGATGTAAAAGTTTCTCTTCTTACAAATTTTAATTGTATCAGTCGGCAAGCTTTAGATAAGTTCAGAATAAAAGTAACAGACTTGGTAACGAAAGTTTTCCCGTTTAACCTGCAAAACCTTTAGTTTCGCAACCGTTCGTCCTGGATGGATACTTCTGATTTTAAAAATGCTCAAAATAAGATGCACAGTTAAGACATTTAAAATTTGAAGAAAAATATAAGTAACCAAAATTAGCCACCATGAAAAATAATGAGACTGCGATAACACTGCCAACCAGTGTGCTGAGCAAAACAAGACGCTGAAACCATTCTTTCTTTCAATCTGCTTTGTTTATTAGAGGCTAATTCTCAAGAGTTTATCTACAAACACATTGTTAGAACGCAATCCTTGAGCCCTCTCTTTGTATGAGTAATTATTTACGAAAGACACTAAAAAGCTCTTCTTTCTAACAACCCACTTCTGTTTTAATGGCATGTCTTTTCACGTACTTACACGCAGAATAATCGGGGAAAACACGATTCTTCACCTCTCGTCTCATGATTATTAGTAAACTATTACACTGAAACTGAGCATCGTACTCATTTGTACTTTGACACGTGTTCTTTTAATCATGGATCAACTAAAATGCATAAATACATAGTTACAGAATTCCAGTAGAAGCTCACTAAAGATGCGATTCTCGCATTTATCAGTTACGCATTTATTAAAAAGTCACTATAATAAGATTTATCATCATAATTACGAATTATATACACTGTAAAAATTAATGTTGTTTTTATAGTATAATACAGCTAATTTTATAGCAATAAACTAAAAATTGCTAATTTTGCAGTAATAAACGGTAAAATCAATAATTTAACAGCTTATTACCGTGCATTTGACAGTTTTAAATTGAAACATGTGCTGCCAGTATTATAGTGTTGTTTTTACAGTATAATACAGCTAAATTTTACGGCAATAAACTGTACAATTTCTGACTTTACAGTAAGAAACTAAAATTGCTCGTTTTGCAGTTTATTACTGTGAATTTTACAGTTTTAAATTGGAACCCCGGCTGCCAGAATAATACTGTAAAAACAACAGTTCATTTTTTGCAGTGTAGAAGCATAAATGTATATGTATTAATGTATACACTATACAGCGTACATATATGAAGTGTAATCCTTAACTCTCACGTTTTTCAGAATTGTTAATTAGTAAACTGAATTATGAAAATAATTAGTGAAAATCAGAGTTTTTTTTTTAAACTTCGGCAAGCGTATTTTATGCATCTAAAATGAGAGATTCCTTTAAAAAATTTTGATTCAGGATTTACGATTTTAAAAAAATTTAGCATCGTGAAAAGCGGAGAAAAAAAAATTCGATTTATTTTAATGTTACATTTAAGTATTTGATTTATTATAGAAATGTATTTATTTTACTTCCTTTTATTTATTTATTTATTTCTATTTATTTATTTATTTTTAATTAAAACATTTCACATACTTAAAAAGAGTAGTAGTACGCATCTTTTCTTTCCCTGCCAACTTCGGTTTGATTCTAGCAAAAGTTGTTTTTTAGCAAATTGATACTGCCGTGCTAAGCTCAAAAGTGGTATCTGCAGCTGAGCTCAAATTGAGATATAACTTTTTAAAGTTTTGCGCCACCATGTATTTGATTCAAAAGAATCTTTTTCGGAATTTTTAAAAATATTTCCCGCTCCCACTTAAGAAAATGACAGTGTAATTTTGTATTTAGGTAAAATACGTCACAAAGAGCCACCTGGTGGCGTTAACTCAAATTTGTTAAAAAGTGCAGTTGCAACTTTTGTGCTTAGCCCGGCAGTATAATGGTCTTCTTTTTTTTCCGTCTTTTTTGCTCCACTAAAATAAGTTTTACTGCTCCAAAGGAATACCATCGAACATTTTCACACCTTGAAAAAAAAACCTAGCAATACCAAATTACACAAGAAGTAAATACATTTGAAGCCCAAAAACCATTGCAATGTTCGACTATTTAAAAATCTGTACAATTAAGCTATTTACTACAACGGCCAGCTCATTCGAACCAATTAATTTACTAACAGGCATAATGTGCGCAAACCTATCACAAAAAAAAAACTCTTAGGGCCATGCTCCACATCGACGTAAAGCAGAAAAATTAGGCAGAAGCGTAAAATTTATTCAATGGTGTTCCTATGGAAAGTACCCGGATTTTCGGTTTCTGCCTTCAGTTTCGGTCGCGTTTTACGCTGATGTGGAGCATGGCCCTTACTCACCAGTCACCCGAGTAAGAGCATTAGTGAATCTATGAATCGAAACTCTGATTAATTTCGATATTAGTGCAGCGAAATAAAGAAAATTAATATAAAGTGAAATTTTAATCTTCTCCCTTAATTAATTGAAGCGGGGGCTGCTCCGTTGTTCAGTTTAAAATTGATCACCTCAGACAACACACAATTTCCTTTTCATAATTAGAAAGTTGAACTTGAGTTATAAATAACTAAAAATTAATGATACGGAACTTTGCCTGGTTCGTGCCTCTGGGAAAAACATTGATCATTCTTAACGCGTTTCAGACGGGGGAATTCGTTGAGAAAAGTCCAACGAGCAAAAATTTTTATTCTAAGTGAATATTTCAATGTGTCCAAAGACACCAATATTAAATCTTTCTTGGAATTCATAGAACAACCAACTTTGATTTTCATGCGTTATATTTACTTTAACTTATTCATAGTTTAGCTAATATTCATGTACAAATGTTCATTAAACGCATTATGTAATCAATGAATGTATTCTTCACACCTTCCAATCTAAAATAATCAGCCTTTTAATTTCACATTGTTCATCTGATTACTCATTTAGTTATTTTGTTACGTGCTTCATGAGATAGTTTGTTGGTTCAGATACTTTGTTTACTCATTCGACTACTTTTCGTTTCAGGAAGCAATTTTGCTCATTCAGTCAGTTATCTTATAACATGATTCAGGATATAACGCGTCAGGAAATTAATTATTTTGCTCATACTCATTCAGTTATTTTTCGTTTCAGGAGTTCAGTTATTTTGCGCAGCCAAACAAAAGAAAAAAATCACTTGTGAGGACACAATCATTCTAAACGTATTGCAACAAAAAAAAATCATCCTATGCCAGCCGTGGTTGATTATCGTGTGTATTAGGGTCATTCCACGAAAAAGCCGCCATCTTGTCCTGCAAGTGATGCTCATGTATATCAATAAAATGTAGTGATTTTGAAGAGTAATGAACGAAATTTGGTTGGTTAAGAAATCACAAACCGGTGCAGGTCTTCTAAGGCAAAATAAAATTAATTCATCACATTTAAAATTACTACTTTTTAGACTACTTTCCAGTTAAAAATAAAAGAAAGACGAAAAAAGTATTAAAAGTAGCTTAATGCATCTAAAAAATATCGCCAAGTCCAAAAAATATCGCCAAGTTAAAAAAATAAAAAGGTAAAATGAATATCGAAAAATTAAAAATTTGAAAGTAACGTGTTGAGATGGGGAATTTGTGTGTCGATCGGTCGGTCTGTCTGTCCCCCCCCCCTAATAACTTTTGAATGAACATTCCGATTTGGACAAACTTTTTTTTGTTGGAAAGATCTCGGCGAGTACAGCTCATTCCCATATTTGATTTTTCGATTTGAACAATTTTTGGTTCAATTTTTAACCGTTTAAACAACCTGTCCCGCGACGCTAACTTTTGAGTGAACAGTCCGATTTGAACAAACTTTTTTTTGTTCGAAAGATCTTATCAAGGATACTTCATTCCCGTATTTACATTTCCGATTTGAACAATTTTTTGTTCAACATTGAACCGCTCAAGCAAGCTGCCACCCCTAATAACTTTTGAGTGAACAGTCCGATTTAAATAAACTTATTTTTTGTTCGAAGGATCTCAGCAAGGATTATTCATTACCGTATTTAAATTTTCAATTTGAACATTTTTTCCTTCAATATTGAACCGTTCAAGCAACCTTTCCCCACCCAATAACTTTTGAGTGAACCGTCCGAATGGAATAAACTTATTTTTGTTTGAAAGATCTCGGAGAGGCTCATTCCCATATTTCGCTTTTTGATTTGAACCATTTTTCGATCAATATTGAACCGTTCAGAAAAAAAAATTAACATCAGCGTCTACGGGGAATTTAAGTTAAACGTTGATCCATAACTTAAAGTCGGATTTCCTTCAAACTAACTTTGTAAGAAAATGGTTTTGATAAATATTGTTACTTTTAATAATACTACTTTAAATAAATACTTTTCTGAATAATCTTCTGTGAGGACTCTGATTCCGACTCCGACTCCGCAAACATGGCAGAAATGCAGACTCAGAAAAAATGACTGACTGTGCAGACGATTTTTTGTTTATTTATTCATTGTTTTATTTTATTTATTATTGTTATTTTTTTTTTATTTATTTTTTTTTATTTGACAAAAATTTTTCATTCACGAGGGTATTTTATTCTATATTTATATTTAAGAAGTAAAATTCGAGACATTTTATTAACGGACGAGTTTTATTTTATTTTTTTTTCTTTCTTTGATAAAATGTGTTTTGATGCTCTTTGTACTTTTATTTATTTATTTATTTATTTTTTGAAAACGATTGAGGATTTTTTTCTATGGAAGAACTGTAACAGTTACATTCTTTAAAAGGTGCGACAAAACTTTATTTATTCGTTTATTTACTTTTTACGTGTCTATTTCATCTGATGAGCGGGGTATATTTTGCTTTTAGAAATCAGCTTTAAGTGCTAAAAAGGTATGTTTGACATAATTTCCAGTCTTAGATAATCAAGAGAATAATGATCACATGCTGTAATGCCGATGTCGATGTACGGGAAAGTAGGCTCGTTTAGTTCTTGGCAGAACTTCTTGTTTAATAAAATATATGAGCGTCACGTGCGGGCCAAAATGGCTGCCTTTTCGTGGAATAGCTCAGTAGTTTTAATACGTATGCAGTTGAATCGATGCTATAACAGAACACGAACTTTTTTTTTCTTTTTGGAAGGTTTTTATTATGCTTGCTCTGTCTTGGGTAGTTAATTGGTTTAGCTGGTGTGGTGAGATCAGCTTTTAAATCGATGCCAACGATAAAAATGAATAACTAATTATACAGATAATTTTAAATAATGATAGCTAATTTCAAAGCTGAACTTAAGCAATCATGGCATTGTGGAACTTTTGAAACTTTACAATTTGCAGACAATCATAGTTCTTGAAGCACTTTTTTTTAATTCAATTCATCAGTTTAAAAGACTTTTTTCACCGTTTACTTGGTAAACACATCTAGAAACAAAATACTTGTCTGATATAAGCCTTTTCAATAACTACCATAAACCTGTTCAATGAAAACGCGAAAAGGGATGCATGGTGGAGATTGCATTTACTTTAAATGAGAGAAAATAAAGATATACTTATATATGTTTATTTATTTCAGTGGAAGAAAAAGAAGATATTTGATTTTGTCTTAAATGATAAGCCGAAACAACTGCTTTCTTCTGATTTAGTTTTCTGACTGAATGACTTTTGCCGCTCAGTTCTTGAAAAAAAAAAGGGGGGAGCCTCATTCTTTTGCCCCAATATAAACTGTTCTCCTGTGACATGCTCAAATGTAAAACATTCCATCGCCGATAAGCGAAACGTGTGCTGCAAATTAAAGACTGCTATTAGGAAAAGGCAAAAACATGTAAGCGTCGCATTACGGCTAAGTGTGATTGCTTCTTTCTGAATTTTATTCAAGATAAATTCTATCCAAATGAGTTTTTGGAAATAGCTTCTGGGGTTCCTAATATATTAAAACTTAGCTTGTTATATGAGACTTTATTTAGCTTTCTTGGAGAAACTCTCTTAGTTTTTTGGAAAAAGGGAAGACATTTCGTATGCAACGCCAGCATTTCGTTTCAGATTCATAAGACTGCTTTTCATTAGCTTGATGCGATTCGTTCCAGCTTCCGGAACTGCTTCTGCTTTTTCAAATATATTCCAAACGCGAATGCTCAGAAAGAGGATTAAAAGAAGGCACATGCTTTTTGTGAACTAATGAGTTTCTTCTTTCGCGAAGAACTTTAACTAAGAGGGGAAGATTTAAGTTACAGGAAATTGTGTGTCACAGTAGGAGATTGATTCCGAGAACAAAGGATATGGATTCCGAGACTTAAATCCGATAAAATTTCAACTTTGGTGAAGAGTTTTTTTTATGTTTCTCTGGCTTTGGATAAATGAACCAAAGCAGTAATTGTCTTTTTTTTTTTTTTTTTTTTTGTCTACTTTTTTCTAACTGAAAAACTGGTTCAGAGAGAATCCATCAAGAAACTTAGCTTTAACACATTAAGGACCATGAGGAAAAATATGCAAAAAATAAAAAAACATTACTTCAAAAAATAAATCGTACTTTTATTTTGAAGACCACACCAATGAAATGTAAGATCAAATAAAAGTTATGTCATTGATTATCGAAATCTTTTGGAGTGGAATAATAAGTTATTCAAATTTCAGTAACTTGTGTAGTTTTTTTTTTGCACATGGACCACAGACACATATGCTCAATCTATTTGTCCAAAACCTACTAAACCAACTTTTACAAAACTTGACACACATGTTATTTAAGTCAACATTTAATAAATTTATGTATGGCAGAACTCCATACTCTATCGCTAAGCTTAAGGCCCTTAAACGATTAATCGAATAATATTAAATGAATTGTAATATGCAGTTTCTTACTAAATAGTTTTTAGTATATCAATCACGAGCTGTTTGTACGGGAGATAAAACAAGAAATGAATGTCCTCTCGCTGGAAGAGATATATTAAGTCAGTAAGAGTATGTTTTGAAACCTTTACATATATTTTAAAAATCAGATAAATAAAAATACTGTCTGTTTGCGTATTGTGCGCCTGGGAGTCACGGACGCTTCCATCTGAAAAAGGGAAGATAGGTTTAGGATGCACACTACCCGATGCCTTCAGCTTTTGTTCGCTTACTACTTCCTGTCTTCCTCGTTGCTTTTCCCCCCTATTTCGAGCAAGTCCGAAGAGACTTTGCGCGTGCGCAGATGCGGCGGAGGTAGGTCGCACGAAAAAATTTTAGACAGTAACTCATAAACGACTCACTGACATTACTTCTCAAACAGATTCTGTAAACGTGTGCATAAATATCGCACGAGCGTCATACCAATCTAAAAAAGTTTTTTTTTACGAAGGTTCTTTTTAGAAAACCAAAGAAAATAATGTAATACATTATGTTAATACATCCGATATTAATTATTTCAAAGTTATGAAAAAACAATTATTTTGTCAAACTGATAGGAGGTAAGTTGGTACCCCCAGCTGGGGAGGATACTGCTGGCATTCAAGCAAAAATAGTGATTTAATATTTCTTAAGAAATAATCTTTAAAAATTAATTGATAGATATAGATATATACCTAGGGTGGTTCAATTTTTTTTTTTTTTTTTTTTTGCTACGGACCAAGGCTCACTCTATTCTTTTTACATCTATGTATAAGATCACTCTTCTAAAATTTCAGCCTTCTACTCTTAACCCTTTAAGCGGTGAATTATTTTACCAGAAATGCTTCCAAAAAAGGCAGATTTTTTTTATTGCATATAATTAAGTACCATACTTAATAAAATAAGAATATTAAGAATTTTTTTTTTTTTCACTTTTAATGCTTTTACAAAATGCTTTTTTCAGGTACATTCTGCATGCAGTAAAGAATGGTTTAAAGTTCTGCAAAAATTTCTCTCATTCTTACTGTGAATTTTGAAGTTTACAATTTTCCAAACAGTTCAGAAGTCTTTTTGTGTATGGTACAATTTGAAACATGATGTAATGCAAAGTCCTACATCCAAATCAGGGCAGAAATAACATGTTTGTTTTCGGATTCTCTTTCCATTCTCATTTATTTTCGAACAGCACACTGCGCATTGTCTTGCAGGTCTCAGTTTCTTATCTGTAGGAGCAATTATTTCCAAAAAGTGTCTCTCTGTCAATCTTAGAATATAATAATGAAAAATGCAGGCAAATCAGAAATGGAAATGGAGAAAATATCGATGCCCGTACGCCGTACGGGCAAACCAGATAAGACCAATTTCAGGTAGCACGTACACTGTACGGGCAAACTGCTTAAAGGGTTAATGGAAGATGGCGCTAAAACACTCTTCATTTTTACTTTTTCATAATTTGTCCCAATTTCTGAGCTTTTCAGACTAAAGAGACCATTCTTACAAGAGAATTTTTTTTTAATTATTCTCATTTTCCAACGCATAAATATTAGTTCAAACAGTTGGAAAGTTTCTTAATCGTTTGAGCCTATTTAGCAACACCTTTGATACCATCGACTGTTTGGTTGAACGCAGCATAAAATGTAGATTACAGTACTACTTGTCTACATGTTGTGCTATGATTTTAAAAAATATATAGTTGCATAGCCAAAATAGAGTTGAGGAAGAACTATGCAAAATGTTCTTTTATGTTTTTAAAGTAGTGGGATGCAGAGGAAAAAAAAATTGCAAGATGTAAAGTTTTACACTAATAGTGCTACAGTAGTATCACAAGGAGAATGAATTAAATTATAACAAGAAGTTCTGTCAAGAACTAAACGAGCCTACTTTCCCGTACATCGACATCGGCATTCTAGCATCTGATCAATATTCTCTTGAATATCTGAAACTGAAAATTATGTCAAACATACCTTTATAGCACTTAAAGCTGATTTTTAAAAGCAAAATATACACCTCTCATCAGATGAAATGGACACGTAAAAAGTAAATAAACGAGTAAATAAAATTTTGTCGCACCTTTTAAAGAATGTAACTGCTATAGTTTTTCCGTAAATAAATTTCACAATCGTTTTCAAAAGAAAAATAATTAATAAATAAAATAAAAGTACAAAAAACATCAAAACACATTTTATCAAAGAAAGAAAAAAAACCTCGTTCGTTAATAAAATGTCTCGAATTTTATTTTTAATCCGTTGACAGTTGTTAAATATAAATAAAGAATAAAATGTTCTCGTGAATGAAAAATTTTTGTAAACAAAAAAAATCGTCTGCCAAAAAAATAAATAAAAATAATAATAATAAATTAAACAAAAAAATGAATAAATAAACAAAAAATCGTCTGCCCAGTCAGTCATTTTTTTCTGAGCCTACATTTCCGCCATGTATGCGGAGTCGGAGGCGGAATCAGAGTCCTCACAGAAGATTTTTCAGAAAAGTACTTTACATACATTTTTATCAAAACCGTTTTCTTACAAAGTTAGTTTGAAGGAAATCCGCCTTTAAGTTCAGAATCAACATTCAGTTTAAATTTCCCAGTAGGCGCTCATGTTAAAATTTTTTCTGAACGGTTCATCATTGAACGAAAAATGGTTCAAATTGAAAAGTGAAATATGGGAATGAGTCTCTCCGAGATCTTTCGAACAAAAAAAGTTTATTCAATTCAGACGGTTCACTTAAAAATTATTAGGTGGAGAAAGGTTGCTTGAACGGTTCAATGTTGAACGAAAAAATATTCAAATTGAAAATTTAAATACGGTAATGAAGTATCCTTGCCGAGATCTTTCGAACAAAAAAAAGTTTGTTTAAATCGGACTGTTCACTCAAAAGTTATTAGGGGTGAGAGCTTGTTTGAACGGTTCAATGTTAAACGAAAAATTGTTAAAACCGAAAATTTAAAAACGGGAATGAAGTATTCTTGATAAGATCTTTCGAACAAAAAAAAGTTTATTCAATTCGGACGGTTCACTTAAAAGTTATTAGGTGGGGAAAGGTTGCTAGAACGGTTCAATGTTGAACGAAAAAATGTTCAAATTTAAAAGTTAAATACGGTAATAAAGTATCCTTGCCGAGATGCTTCGAACAAAAAAAAATTGTTTAAATCGGACTGTTCACTCAAAAGTTATAAGGGGTGACAGCTTGTTTGAACGGTTCAATGTTGAACGAAAAATTGTTCAAATCGAAAATGTAAATACGGGAATGAAGTATCCTTGAAAAGATCTTTCGAACAAAAAAAAGTTTGTTCAAATCGGACTGTTAACTAAAAAGTTAATATCGCGGGACAGGTTGTTTGAACGGCTCAAAGTTGAACCAAAAATTGTACAAATCGAAAAATCAAATATGGGAATGAGCTGTACTCGCCGAGATCTTTCCAATAAAAAAATTTTTGTTCAAATCGGAATGTTCATTCAAAAGTTATTAGGGGGGACAGACAGATCGACCGACCGACACACAAATTCCCCATCTCAATACCCTACTTACAAATTTTTAATTTTTCGATATTTATTTCTTTTTTTTGTTACTTTTTGACTTTGTTTTGGACTTGGCGATACTATTGCAGCTAGTCTGGCATAAAACTAATCTGAAATTTTGGCAAAGATATTAACTTTATGCTTACTTTGGCCATCATATTCCTGAAAAGTTCTATTCTTTAATAACTTTAAAGCAAAAAATGTTTGGCAAAGAATTTAAAAAAAAAATGTTGCAGTTGCACATTGAACTAAAAAAAATACTTTAACAAGTTTGAAACTTCAACTGTAAGCTTTTATAAATCCATACATAAATCTATAATCACTCTAGCTGATTATAAAGAGATAACTGAACTATTATTAGTCATTTTGGAAACCTATCTGAGAAAATCCAGTGGCGAATGATAGGTGCTATTCATACTGTTTGGTGGATGGCTAATCTCTTATGTGCCTCAAAATATTTATGTTCCTATATAACAAAGATTTTTCATTTAATTATGAGAGAAAAAACCTAGGTACAACACTTTCTACAGTTTCAGCTACAGTAAAACAAATAGATAGAACATTAATAAATATTCCACTTGCTACCAAATCTCCTGAGAATATCTGAACTTGGAAAAACCTTTTAAGATATGAACGACCTGGAAATGGTGAAATAACAGCTAGGACAGTTTTATTAAAGTACTCGTGGCACCTTTCTGGTGAATTAATTAGTTTGACTTAGTTTTTCATATGAAATTCTAGTTTAAAGAAAAGCAAGTTATTACAAGAATAAAGATGCGAACTATAGCAAGTGTAGTACGGTGTGTGTTTTCAAACATGAATATTGGAGATTATTTTCTAACATCCTTCGTACTACACCTCAACAAATGCAAATATAATATCAATCACAGAATTACCAAAAAAAAAAGTAAAAGAAAAAAAGAATGGTGAATGAAGTTGCTGAGGGAAAAGTTCAAATAATTTAAGAATTTCACAGAATTTTTTCCAATAATGAGGATGATAAGTAGTTTCTTTTACCTGTTGTTGAACAAAATTAAATACCTATCTTTGCTAAGACAATAAAATATTTAATACTAATATCTCTCTCAAAAAAAAACAACTTATATATATATATATATATATATATATATATATATACAAAGTTGAATTGCATAGCAAAAAGTTTAAATATGTTGGCTTTAATTAAAAACTTCTAGTAAATTTTAGTATAACAACACTGTGTGCTTGGCACAAAATGAACTTCAAATGCATTTTACACTATTCTTGCTGATTCTTATGTAAAATGCCACACTGAATCTAAATATGACTATCGTTCGCCCTTCACTGTAATCGCTCCCAACTTCCAATGGTAATTGTATCTGTGAACATAACTGGAATAAATATAAATAATACTGAAAGGTTCTTTAATGAAAGAAATCTGTGGTGAGACTCGTATGTAACATGCAATGTTTCCAAGGTTTAAAAAAAATGAGCTTGAAAATATTTTGGAAGTGGGAGTCATAGAAGGCAGTCCGATGCTCTTGTGTTGCACCAAAAATAAGTGGAATTTTTTGAAGCTGGAAAAAAATTAGTTGTTGATGACATGTTAAATATTTTAGGGCGGGGAGGGGAAAAAACACCCATGAGTATTCTAACTTGCAAAAGTGTTTAAGATTTTGAACTTTTCACCTCTCCAGCCCTATAGAAGAATGTTAATGGTAAACATAATGCTTAATTCCTCTCCAAATAATAGCTATGAAATTGCTGAAATATGATGAAAATAGGAGGGGAGGGGGCGCCGTTTTAGAAAAGTTGGAGGCGATGGGGGAAAACGGTGGTCATATTTGGATTCAGGGGATCATTGAACAAAAAAATCAGCAAGAATGATGGTAAAACATCCTGAACTTTATTTATTTTTTATTTTTTTGCCACTCAACCGAAAAACATCTTGAAATTGACAAAAGCTGGAGAACTATTTGAGCTTTGAGCACAGTCTTGTTATTTAAGTACGAGGTTGAAATTTTGGCAGTATATTAGGGTGAATAAAGGTAAAAAAATTAGGCACAGCCGTGACCTCTAGGACAATATTTTTTTTAATTACAGGTTTGTGAACCACCCTAATATATACGGATTTTGTTAAAGGAATGTGCGAACACAATTATTGATCCAAACCAGTGGCGTACATAGCGCCCCGCAGCCCCCGCGGCGCGGGGGAGACGCCAGAGGTATGGGGGAGCACTCTGAAAAAAAAACACAAAAACTTTTTTTCCCCCGTATTCAATGTCACTTCCAGGTGTTCCGAATGAAATCTGCATCGATACAGACGAACGATTGACGACGACAATGACAGACGAACGATTGGAGTGACCTTGCTGTATTAAGCATAGAACGCTCCAGGGTTCATGAGTTAAATTTCAATGAACTTACTCAAAAATTTTTGAGTACTAAACAACGCAGGGGATGAAGTATATGAGTTTATAGTAGAAGAATTAATTTTATCCTCCTGCAAGGAAGTAACTTATTGAAACTTAACTGCATATAATTTGACTGCAAATATTTTGCCTTGTGTTTTTTTTCTAATGTGCTTTATAATTAAGAGTAACCTTTAATGAAACTTGGAGTACAATTATTGTAAAATATCCTGGTATTTTCTAGTAAGATTTCAATGTGGCAAGTGTATAGTGTTTATTACCTTTCCTGAATTCTGCTTTTTCATTGCAATTACAATTTTCACTACTTTATATTTTGAAATAAACTTAACTTTAAATATCAGAATACTCTTCAACGTTTTATTATAGCTTTTAATTTTCTGCCATAAATCTAAGATAGGGCATACTTATAAATCTTACGGGGGCGCACTAATAAATCATGCGGGGGGCGCGCCGAAGTCTATGTACGCTTCTGATCCTAACCTACCGCTTTTTGTTCATTTTCAAATTCAAACAAGATTCGGCATCGGCGGCGAATTCTATTTGAAAGAAGAGGTATCCTGTTTGGGTAACAAAATTTTAGTACGGGGTCTGCAGCCATAAAAAAAACTCCAGCTTTTCAGTTAGTGAATCACACACCTGAATCCTAGCTAAGAACAAATGTTTCTTTAAAGTAAAAGTACAGAGAACGACGAGAAGGAATTATCTATCCACCTCCACAAAAAAAAAGTATCGATTCCAAGACTTCTTTTTTTTTTTTTTTTTTTTCAAAATTGTTTTATCTACTTCATTCAAAAATACCACTATACTACATCAGAACTTCGAAAAATAATTAAGAGAACATCTATATTTTATACCTTTTATTTGCTCATCCAAGTTTTTAAAATAAAAGAATATACACTCCCCAAAAGATTATTTCAAAACCCACACCAGCTCGAACTTGAAATTTCAATCATTCTTGGCTAGAGACCAACCTCTCATACAAGAATGTTTCCTATCAATAAACATTCTTCATATTCGGCGTACTGAAAATAACAGCTAAGGAATGTTACTTATTTCAGCGTTATTCTAGCACGATGATTGTATCGGAAAATGAATAACCGTAACAGATTGCTAGCAATATCGATCTACGGTGGCCATTCTTCCCGGTCGCCAACAATGGGACATAGTTCAGATATCATTGATAGATGGTGCTTCTTATCTGCTGCAAGGAAATACATAAAAGCAGCAAGATTCTTGAATGGAACAATGCTTTTCAGAAAGCTGCTTTTCAAACATGAACGTAGATGGGATAAAATTGAGATTGAGATATGATGATTGGAATAAGATCCCAAATGCTTAAAATAATATATTTTCGAAGATATATCAAAAATAATTACTTCTATTTAAAACGTGATATGTATTAAAATTATAAGTTTTTACTGGAACTTTGAAGTCTTATGTCATACTCCTCGTTGCAGCTTATAGAATCCATTCATCTTGTTACAAATTTTGTAAATAGTTGTTATTTTTATAGTGCCTTACTCTTGGTTTGTTAAATTTGCTGTTAATCCCATTAATATTAGCTTAAAATTATCGTCGTTTTGCATCACATTTGGCGTGAAATCACTAGGCATTGCAAAGCATGACAGCATTCGGCGTCATTTCGAACATACCTAAAAATTGACGGGCTTAGATGATAAAGGAAGCTATGTTACATTTTAAAAAATAGACACTCTGGACAATGGTAAGCAATAAAACTTGCTACATCAAAAAGTAGATGTCGTTAGACCAATTTTACACGTACACTAACGACAAAACCAGAAAAAAAAAAGCTACAAATGGATTTTAACACGTTGGACAGTTTACTCTAAGATGGGTACACCACTCTTCACTGCGATGTTAATGCACATTCATACATTCATGCAGAGGTCATGAAGAAACTCATTATAATTAACTTAGATTGGCTCATTTCGATATTTAGGCCAGCCATACATTCTTAGGTAGGAGGAAGTGGGGCATGTTGGTCTGCTTTTCTACTTTTAATATTTTATCTCATTAAAAACTTTAATGAGCTGTTCTAGCTCTTGTTTTTTGCAATTAGTTTTGTTGTAAGCTTTTCCTTTCTTATCACTTCAGTTTTTTTTTTTTTTTTTTTGAAAAAGTAAAATTGATTAACTTTTTGCAAACTGGACCAACTTGACCTGTGTGGTTCAACTCACAGTTAACGTTGTACTGCATTAGTAGCGGATTTTATGAGGGGGGGGGGCGGCTCCCAACAGGATAAAATTATTTTACAACAAATAAATGTTTACTTGCTTTTTAATTTATCCATAATATTAGTAAAAATATTTGAACTATGTCTTTAAAAAAGCTTATGCTCAGTATATTTGAATAACATTACTTTGGTTTGCTCTGCGAATAAAATGGCAATCAGGAGGGGGGGGGCAGTGTAAAAGAATACATAAAACTCAGGCGTTGCGAAGTCTTATTTTGATAACTTTTTGCTTTAAATCATATTGACAGTGTATTTGAGTAATACTGTGCATTATTTACAAATTAAGCAAATAATTATTGAATAACTTGACATAAGGTTTAATAGTTGATTGGCTTAAAATGTTGAAAATGATTTTTTCCATCACACATTCGAAGTTAATTAGTTCATGTATGTAATCTTTCTGCACTTTAAAGTAGATTAATTGACTTGATGTTTTTCTTTTTTTTTTGAAGCATTTTAAAAGAACTTTGTGAGATTTTTGTTAATAAAAAATGTGGGAGGGGGAAGTTTTTACTTTTCTGAGCCCCTCATCAAAACTATTTCTGTTTAAACCCCTGTACTGCATTTTGCATTATACAAACAACTTATGTTATAATTTTACCGATAAATATTGTCAAATATTGTAAAAAGCTCATTTTCTTTCAAGAGTAAAATAAAAATATAAAGTTTGAAGATCAATAAAACATGCTAAATTGAAAGCATATAAAACAATGTTGAAAAGCACAAATGCGCAGGAATTTTTCCAACGTTGTTTTATATGCTTCTATTTATATGCACAAAGCTTTTTTTTAAATTTCTTTAAAAAAAAGCATTTTTCCTCACTTTCCTCTTTAATCTTTTGCCTTTATTGCTCACGGAAGGCATCTTTTCCATATGAACTAGAGTTCGGAGAGGGACAATTACCTATTATGGATCATTTTAAAGGGAACAGTTTGTAATTAGGCATGCTACAATTTTTGTTTTCTCTTTATCATTGTAGTTATGTTATAGTAATTGCCCAACTGTAGTAATATGTCCCTTAAACATTCTTATTCATTCTTTCATAAGAACCTATGTTGCATTTTAGTCCTTTAAATAGGCTTGTTCACTTATACGTCTCTCTATGCGCCTTTTTATGTTGGTCCCTTGGGCCGGCGCATAAGTGAGAGATCACTGTATTTTCAAATATGTGGAGTATGAAAGGAATGTATAATGTACAAGCAATTAGAATATTATAATTATTAGTTTTAAGTTTTTTTTTTAATTATTGTGGTAGCTTGATATGGTCAAATGTGCCTTGGAGAAAGAGGATCAACAAAAAATGCTGTCACAATGTTTTTGCTTTATGACTAAAAATAAAGAAAACAGCATATAATTGCGAAATAATGAACTTATCTTAAGAGAAGCGTACAGTTTATTTACTGCAATATTGATGAAAACTTTAAGAAATAAAGTTACAGATTTCTGAAAATTACTTAGCAAAACTGAAATAACATATTCTGAAATAAAATGTGTTCAATGTAATAGTATATGTGATTTCATTAAAGGCTTTTATAGGACCATAGGTGCCATTTGTTGGTACAGAATTAAAATAAAAAATATCAATAGCATTAAAATTAGCTTAACAAACCCCATCTCCCTCTACATATGCATGCTCGAACAAGCTGAAAAAAAAATACTCGACATTCATTCAGGGGCGAGTAAAATGAAAATTTTGTTGGTAATTTGAATGTAAAAAATTTTGCGATTACAAAGTTTCTTTTGCTTTGTGAACAGAAGTCAAAAAGATAAACTGAAAAGTTTTTTGAGTAGTTGAAGTCAGGGTTGTTTGGTTTAAACCACGGTTTAAACCAATCGGTTTTTTTAAAAAAACCATGCGGTTTTTTTAAAAATTGGTTTTTTTCCAAAAATGACAAAAAGAGAAGGAAAAAAATTCTTCAAATGTTTACATTTATTTTATGCATTTTTTAAAAAATGTAAAATTTAGTTTATGCAAAGTTGTAGACATAAATAATTAAGAAAAAGATTTTTTTGAAATTTATTAAAAGTTTTCAAAATTATGTTTTTTCAAATCAATGTAACATTTCTCATTATGTAATATATTACACTGCCAAAGAGTAGATTTAGGCAAACTTTCTTCATAACACATAATTTACATGAATAATTAATATTTATAAAGGATTGCATATGTATTTCAAAATTCAAAGCAATAATTGTTCCATCGCTGATGCTGTTTCTATTTGGAAAGAGCTTAAAAAAATATTCAGAGAGAAAAAATTAAGTAAGGATGTCCAAGAGTTTTCAGAAAGTAGATATAAATTGTCTCTGACACCTGCCCAATTTTTGGCGTACATGTTTGACCCAAGATATAGTCGGAACGAACCGTCTGAACAAGAGAAGAAAAAAGCACTAAATTTTGCAAAATTGAAACATCCAAGCAACTCCACGCTTTCACTCGTAGTGAAATTCAGTGCAAAATCCTCACCTTTTGAGGAGCATTATTTTGATCCAAGTGTAATACAAGAAGTTACTCCATATGAGTGTTGGAAAAGTCAGCAAACTCAAATAAATGAATTCAACGATAAAGTGTTCACCGAAATTGAGCAGCTGATTACAGCAAAAGCCTCATCTGCAAGTGCTGAAAGAATATTTTCAACATTTGGATTCGTTCAATCAAAAATTAGAAACAAATTAGGGTTGGAAAAAGCTTCAAAGCTAGTTTTTTTTATTTAGGGTTTTTAATTGATTGAAATACATGTATTTTTTTAAAATACAGTTTAGGGAAAAACTTTCTCTTGGTTTAAATTTGAATCAAAATGTTTTTAAAGCCATAGTAAATATAAATGAGCCAACCTACATATAAATATTTGAAATATATGTAAAATATTGTTTTACAATAACACAAAACCAAACTTCACGTCACAATAAAATATGTAAATCCATTACATTATAAATTATTATTTTTTGTTATTTAATATTTTGAACAAAAAAACAAGTTTTAAAGCTTTTGCAGAGCCATAACATATGTGCGAGCACTGAATGAATAATTTCAAGTGATAAAAATATTATTTATTCTTTTCTGAAGCTGATTTAGCAGTAAATATTTGAATACTTTTAAATATAATCGGATTGCATTTTTCAATTTCTTGCAGAAGATGTTACATTTTCTGCAAAATATATTTCATGAAACAGAATTTGCTACTAATTTACTTTTTCTAAGGAGTCTGTACATTTTATATTTTGAATTCCAATGCTATTTCTGCTTACTTGTTTACAAGATCATAAGGTGAAACTTTTCTTTTGAATTTGTTTAGATTATGCTTGAAAATATGCTCCCCCCCCCCCCGTTTTTTTGATAATTATTATTATTTGTTTTGATATAATAAATTATGTTTTTTTTTGGATCATCACTACTTTTTGTCTCAACCTGCATCATATCTGCTTCTTGAAGTATTTCCTGAGAGGTCTATGCATTCATAGAGTTTATTTCAATCAATATTTTCCTATAAAAAGCTATTTTAATGATGTAATTAAATTACAATGTTTTGCTCTTATCTCCTTAAATAGTCAAGAAATGTGGTTTTATGACCGTTGAAGATTGATTGATTATTAATTGCAAACTTTTATTACTTTCTGAAAAAAAAAATATTTTTTTCAAAAATTATATTAAAACTAAAAAAACCTGGTTTAAACCAAAAAAAACGTTTTTTTTTTCGTTTTTTGTTTTTTTTTTTTTTTTTTTTTTTTTTTTCCAAAAAAACCCGGTTTTTTTCCAACCCTTGTTGAAGTAGGTCATTCTGGTCCAGCATACTTCCAAAAAAGTGAACCAACAAATCCCATGTTCTAGGACTGAGGATATGTTATATAATAATTTTTTTCTTAATGACAAAAAACAAAACACAAATAATTGTTAACTAAATGAACTTACACTTGGAGAAGAATTCAATTTATTACACCATATAAAAACTCTCTATCTCAAATTCTTTTAATTTACTTGCATTCACAGCATACATGTAATGTTTTGTTCCCTTTGTTTAACTGGAATGAATTACTCCAAAAACCTATATAACTCAAATTCCGGGGAACATAGGCGGCTGGTGCACCATAAAAGTGGAGGGTCAAAAGAAATGGGGATGGGGGGCAGCACATCTATAAGCTTTTTTTTTTAGAAAAATTTTGCTTGTTGATTGGATTTTAACGTTACTGATTAAATGACCCGTAAAAAAGGTCGAAGGAGTACCTCAAAAATCAAGATGAAAGGCCACCATAGACATCCCCCTTCCTATTCAAAGTTCCATTTTTATGAAATAGCATGAAAAAAGTCCATTTTTTAGAAATATTCCGCGTTTATTTTCATGAAATAAATCAACCCATTGAGTAAAAAAATCATTTTTCATCTGAACATTACATTTTCACTCTGAAAATAAAGGGGCAAGGTCCCTTTACTTTTGGAAATGAGGGGTCAGTGGGGGAATGCTGTGTCCCCATGCCGGGGAATGCTGTGTT
The DNA here is from genome assembly GCA_038373865.1 of Uloborus plumipes. Lineage (NCBI taxonomy): Eukaryota > Metazoa > Arthropoda > Arachnida > Araneae > Uloboridae > Uloborus > Uloborus plumipes. The sequence goes on from JAXGGA010002716.1 coordinate 47,638, forward strand.
TTTTTAATAAGATCTCCGACTATCTTTATCAATGGTATAGCTTTGAGACAAAAAGCATTTTTTTTTTTTCCAAGATCAACAGTTTTATAATACTTAAGTCTTGCAGAACATGTATCTCTGGGCAAACAAGATGCAAGGAGCAAGTTTTTGTGAATTCCTGGCATTTAGAAACTTGGGGGGAGGGGCCAATGATGAACAGGGGAAAAGCTTTCAGAATTCTACTCTTAAGTTATTAAGAACAGTTATTTTGCTGTATTTTTGGGGTTAATACTTTTAATGTTTAAATTGTTTCGAGTGGAGAAAAAGTGAAAACCTCAATATTTTGAAACAATAAACATTGAATGATGACTTTCAATAGCTTTAAAGGTATGCATTATCTTGCTGTAGATGTAATTACTAAAATTAGTAAAATGTTTAATTACAGCATGTCATATTATAAAATACTCAACAGTCCAATTCAAAAACACCTTTTAAGTCTTTGACTTTGTTCCGGAAACTTAATTTTTTAACTTTTATGAAAACCTCTGTATCTCAAAGCTTCCGTTTCCCGAGTTTTTCTTCTGTCCCATGAAATTTGAGATGGACAGGTTCGACTGTAATGGATAAATGAAAAAAAAAATAAATAAGTCTTCATTAAAGAACTTTTGATAACACTTTTCTCTGAAATGTTCATTTTAAGAAAAAGAGTTGGTAGTGTTATGAAAAGAAATTTGCAATTCTACTAAAATAAAGTTCAGTTAAAATTATACCGTAAAACATTTTGTATAGGAAGAACGAGGTAATTCAGAACAAAACTTCTAGATCATACAAAGAAATTCTAAATAAATATCGGTCAGGTATTTTTTGCTCTTATTTTATTTTATTTATTTTTCTTAGAAAAGTAATATTAAGAGAAGTACGAAAAATTGACTATAAAAATGAAGAATTCTTCACAATGGCATATTGGCATAGCATAAGTATTTGCAGGGTGATTCGAAAAACTTTGTTGTTATTCCAATTCAAATTTATTAAAAGGATAAAATGAGAAACAAAGGAAAGCTTGAAAATTTAAATAATTCTTACCTCAATTCTTCTAGCCAAGACAGGGACAAGGTTTTTTAACTGTTTACACCTTTTCATAAGGAACTAGATCTTATAATGCCAGAAAAGATTAAAAAAGATGTGCTTCAGATTTCCTCATATTTAAAATACACGGGAAAAAAGTCATAGACTTAATGTAGCATGAGTTCTGCACAAAGACAACAATGAACAAATAAAAAGATTTCACAGAAGGGTCTCGAAACCCAGAAACAAAAGAAGAGATCCCAGAACATGTTACTGAAAAACTTAGGTCAAGCCGCAACAGCTTGTTTTAAGGACAAGATTATATTTCAGAGTCCGACATAAGAGACTTGAATTTATATTGAATCTTTGTTTTTCAATTCAACTGCATTTTCTAAAAATTAATTTTTATCTTTCATAAGTTTAAATTTATTTTTGACTTTTAACAAATTAAAAGTTTGCCAGTGTATAAAATACACCTTCATTTCACAGAAACTATCTGTTATGAGTTCCCCCATCACTATTACTTATTGTTATTTTTATTAGATCTAATACAGGTCAAATTGAAAAATAATTTTTACGTGTGTTCTGATTCTCCCCATTAAGCAGGGTCAATGGGAACACCTGTAAAAAATTATGTATATTATACGTTAAAACCAGGGTTGGCAAGTTTTTGACAGTCGGAGGTTTTATCCGGTTTTAACCGTGGTTTTTACCGTCATGTCAAAAACCCTTTTTTGACATGGTTTTTGACATAAGTGTCAAAAACCTAAATTTCTGTCCAAAACATGTTTAAATTTGATATTGATAATCAAAATACATTTTCAAATGAATTTGAAAATTTCTGATTTCAGACACTGAAATAAACTTTTGGAGTTTTAGGTTATTAAAATAAAGTGTATAAGCAATCCTAATCATAATTGAAGGGCTCGGGAGTAAATAATAGTAACTAGCATTTTAAAAAATCAAACATATGGCTTTTGAATATGGCTTTATTGCTTCGAGGAATTACTGTAACAGATTTTTTTATTTTAAAAATGAAGTGGGTACATTAATTAAGTGCTGTGTGTCTTGGGTATACTTAATAAATTTTTACAAGTGATTTTTTAATTTTAATTTGAAATAATAAATTTTAACTAATAAATAAATAAATAAAATAGTTTGATCAAAAATATTTAGCAGATTTGTACACTGAGTGCTAATTAATTTAGTTTTGCTTTTACTCAAAATAAAAAAAATCACTTTAACCCTTTCAGTGCCATTTTTTTCTGAGAAAAATATAAAATAAGTACTTAAATACATATCAGTTATATTGCAAATATTGTTAAAATTCTGAAAAAGGAAGAAAATTACACTGAATTGTCAGTGATATCAAGGAATACCAGCGGGACATGCATTCACAATAATACACAGCATATTTAGCCCATAGTGTCATTTGAAACTGCGGGACATATATGTCCCGTTGGTAGCGAAAGGGTTAAAGTAATGATGTAAAGATTTTTAGATTGATAAAATAGCTAATTAATAGTTCTTAAAACATTTAAACAAAAGTACTTTAAAAACTGGATTTAACTTTTAATACTTTTAACTTTTTTCATGGCATAACAAGTTAATTTAAAAGAATGAGAATTAATTTTCATTAAATTTATTAATTTAATTTTTATTAAACTTGACTAATGAGATAACTAATTGATAGTTTTTAAACATTTAAACAAAACTTCATTAAAAACTGGATGTAAGTTTTAATGTTTGTAACTTTTTTCACTGCATAATAAGTTAATTTAAAAGAATGAGAATTAATTTTCATTAAATTTATTAATTTAATTTTTATTGAACTTGATTGATAAGATAACTAATTGATAGTTATGTAAACCTTTAAACAAAACTACTTTAAAAGCTGGATTTAAGTTTTAATATTTAACTTTTTTCACGGCAAAACAAGTTAGTTTAAAAGAATGAGAAATAATTTTCATTAAATTTATTAGTTTAATGTTCATTAAACTTGATTGATAAAATGCATAAATTTTATTTCATATTTTTCAGGATGAGAAACCTTATACGTTTATAAAAAAATCTCAATAACCACTGTATTTGAGTTTTAGACAGGTTTTTGACGTTTTCGACAGGTTTTCGACGTTTTTGACATGTTTTCGACGGGTTTTTGACAGGTTTTCGACGTGTCATGTCAAAAACTGGTTTTTGACGTCAAAAACCCAACCCTGGTTAAAACTGTTCGATATGTTTTGTTTTTACCTGAAATATCAAGAGCAAATCAAGACCGAAGTTTCTAACCAAAGTATCAAATTTTTAAAAAAGTCAATTGATTATTTTTTTTTACGAGCAAATCTGAAAAGTGTTATGATTCACCTTATTTTACAGTACCTCAGAGAAATGCTAAATCTGAATCTGAAATAATTAGATACAAAGAAAGTTTGATTTCTTTTCATAGTTTCTGTATAACAATTAGATTTGATTAGAATATTTCTAACCTTTTCATCAAAATATCTAGTTTTAAAAGTAAACAGAAATGAATCAATATAAGAAAAAAACTTTTGAGAGTCCACAACGCAAATGAAATACAAAAAGGTTCTGAAGATAAACTGACTTATATTAGTTGCAAAATGTAAATTAGCTGCAAGAAATGATTAAACATTAGACACTACTACAAGTACATGCTACTAGTTGAGTATATCCCAGATACAAACCTTCCTTACAGCTGAAATGTAAAAAAAACTTTTCAAAATTTTAGTTATTTTCTCCTTCAACTATGAAATAGTCTGCAGATTTTCTAAAGAATCTACAATGCACATCACAGCATTACTATACTGTTACTGCTACCAAAACTGTTTGAAAGAATGAGTGTACATTAATATTGATCTTCTCAATTACTACGGCTATTTAATTGAACATTGAGTCAACAATTGAAGAATTTTTAAACTTTGTGTAGGTGTGTTAAATGCACTAAGAATAATTCATAACATAATACCCATTTCAAACAATCATTTAATTTAAAAATCAATGTATACATTATTTACAATTCTGAATGGTGTATTTTAACTCTTAAAATTCATGTTAATTTTTCATTTCTTATACAATATTAATGATGAAACTATCAAAGTGACTAGATGAGCAATTGAAATATGACCAAACAAAACCAACAAAGCAGTAAAATAGGAATTAGAAAATGAAAAGAAAGAAGATTAAAACATTCACTTATGCAGAAAACTGAAGAAAATTTCATATGTACCAAATTGACACAAAATTTACTTTTTTCGTAAAATTAAATAATCTAAATTTCTACATAACAAAGATTTATTTTGCAAATAGTTTCTAAATGAAATTTTGCAAGACTGTAGGAGAAAATCTGAAAAGAAAAATTGATGATTCCTTTTTTGATTGAATAAGTTTATCAAAAATCTCGCAGGCTTTTTCTGTGCTTAAAACTTTTCAATAGAGATGAGCTCAGGCTTATTTGTAGAAGCTTAAGCCCGAAAACTTGTAAACTAAGCCCAAAGCCGAAGGAATATTCTTGTCAAAATACGAACTCAACCGAGCCCTGGTTAAAAACCCTCAAAAACTGAGCCCACAAGAGGTTTACATGGTTTAATGAACTATTTAGCTCAGCAGTTTTTTGTTTTTTTTACATCAACCAAATATGGGTTCTTATATTGCTTGTGATTGGTTTTAACTTTTTTATCGCCATCTTTAAAATCATTAAAATTTTCTAAAAATGCTACATCATATCTTGTAATGCAATAGTAATCAGAAACAAACATGTTATAAATAACTGTTTTCTTTCGTTCTTTTTGAAATTTTCATGTAGGACAAATATTAGTTTAACTATCCTAATATTTTTTGCAAAAAAAATAGCAAGCTAATTGCACTGAAAAAACGCAGAAAAGATATTACAATTAAGATGTGAAATATTTTCTTCTGTGTTTTGTTTCTTCCATTTTTACACTAGAGTGAAGTAAAAAGAAAAATTAATTTGAAAAATAGAAATATTTTGTTTGTATGGAGGATATTGATGATTGAATATCTCACCATTAGACTGGGCCCGAAATCTAGTTTAAGTTATTGAGTCTGTCTCTCGTCCCTACTTTTCAATTTGCAAATAAGAAGTATTGTTTTAATACATGTAACAGATGATTAAAATTTTTGTTTAACTTTTAAGTATTTTTGAAACCAAGATAATATAAAAGTGATGACCAGCAACAGTTTCTGGGCCCAGCAAGAGTGTTTTTTGTCAATTTATGGTCCCCAAAGAAAATCAATGACCCTCTTAAAGCAATCAACCTTACATTCAAGTAAGCAGTTCCAGGTGACCACAACACCCTATTAAAGTTATAACTTTACCTAATCCCCAGGTTAGCCTCAGATTTGAATAGTTTAAAAATCGACATCTTGTCCTACTCTCCAAACAAAACTTGAACCCATTAACACCAATCATTTTGATAAATTTAAACAATTGAAAAAAAAACCCCTTGACTCTTCTGTGCTCAAAACTACATAATAAGCATTCTAAGCACAGAATCATAATCAAAATTAAAAAGCCTATTCTTGGAAAAAATTTTGATGAATTGACATCTTTCTCAAGATAAGGAGACCAGAACTGAACAGCATACTCCAAATGAAGTCTTAGCTTCTATATAAAGGCACAAGAACCTTCTTAGATTAGTTCGAAATAAATTCAAACAAGCATCCTGTTGGCTTTATTACTAGCTCTAGCACTGTTGACTTTAAAATGGAGTCCAGCACAGATGTTGCAACATTTGTACTCAGGCAGAGCTGAAATTTAATCTAAAATCCTTAAAAGTAATGCATACATAGAATCAGGACAAATAAGCAAAAAAGATTTAAGACAACTGTTGTTCCCTTCCCCAAAACATTTGATCAGAAATTAAAGTCATTTAGGCATTTCAAAAAGTTCCTCTGGGTAGAAAAATGTTTCCTTTATACTGTTTAGCTTTTATCGTGAAAGGTCCGATGGTATTCTACTTATATACATATTTTTATTAATTTAATAAAAATTTATATTAATGTTTTTTTTAAGTTAAAAAGGAACATAATATAATAACATACAAAATACACTTAGTACACCAAAATGTAAACTCTGATACTTTTCAAGAACCATTTTGAAAACAAAGCATGTGAATTAATATCTATATAAGCAATAAATAATAGGATGGCAAAATAAATAAGCCGTTTCCAATCTCACAACTAATTCAGCGGTAAAGTTGTGATAATTTTTTTAAAAATGATTAAATAAAATGTACATATTTACAAAAAACAATCAATAAATAAGTCAAGATTTCACTAAAGCTATCAAAACATTAAAATACTCATAATACTAAGGTAAGAATATTTAACTAAGAAGCAAAAACAGAGAATTTAAAAATTTACTTTGATCATTCTTATTGATATAACTGAAAGATGAACAAAACAAATCCTGTGAAATGGTTATCCTGCACTGCTTAGCTGCTTGCTCGAAAGCTTTACCAAAGAAATTCTTTGGAGTGCCTTCTGCAATAGGAGGAATAGCGACCACAAGACACTGATGAGGTTCATTGGCATCTACTGCAAACAGTACAAGGGGCATAGTGTCAGCACGACGATTACGGCTGTTATTAACATGAGCTTCCAGTACAAAATGAGCCAACATTAATAAACATCCTGGATGACTAAAATATTGCATGTCCTGTGTACTGTCTGGTACGACAGCATATAAGAAAGGTCCAGCATTAATAATATATTTCATATCAATAAAAGTTTGAACCTGCTTAAATATCGCAACCATTCGTAATTTTGCAAGTTCTATGCCTTTTTTGATTGCATTCACTTCACCTCTGTGCAAAGCATCTAAGGCATCGAGAAAACGATCGGTCTGAGTCTTTTCTTTGTCAACAGATTCCAAAAGGGCAATGATAGCATAGACGACATCAGTTGCACTGAATTTCCCCTTGAAACCAAATTGAGAAACGAATGATCCATAAACAATATTATCTAGTTTATACTTCTCAGACATATCTTCCATCCATTTTCCAACGTTGTTTCGAAATTCCATATCCATGGATGAGAATTTTTGCCTGCATTGTGCTAGTGGCAGACCGATTTCTGCAAGAAACTCTGACATTCTTTTTGTTCCCTTTAGACTCCACAGTTTAAATTTACATGCTGTATATTTAGAATACATCAAGCTTTCGTACAATGACCAATGTCTGTAAAGGGCTAAGTTTAAATCCTTATCAAAAGTGATTTTCATACAGCTTGTTGAATTGCTAAGTCCATTTTCACTACGATTATGACGCGATACATGTCCCTGCATTGCTGCAGCATTTAGAACATATTTCTCTTCTTCACATTTCTTCAACACATACTGCTCGGAAAAACCGATTATACTCCACCACAGTAAATCGTTGTTGTCGCGGGACATTTTCCAAGCTAGGTCGAACATTATTTGAGCAGAAGATTCCCCAAAATAACTAAGTTGGTAATAATCAAACATGACTTTCTCCCTGTTTTCTTCCCACAATCTTCTCTCACGTCGTTTCAGAATGTAAGCTTCAGTTGGTCTGCCATCCTCATCTTCATCCTCAGAGTCATCGTCTTTGAAGATTTCATCATATGTAGGAATGTTCTCACAATCCTCAGGTTTCATCAACAGACGAACTTGTGACTCACTATAAATATTGAGAATATTAACAGGTCTATTACTGTCACAAATGAAAAATATTATTTCTTCCCTAGGTTCGAATGTTTCTACGATATCAATCGTTGCCCCACAGTTGATTAACACAACGAACTTTGCCTGATCTTTATGTAGATTAAATGCTTCGCTCAACGAAACTTTTCCATAAACAGGAATTAAAGTGTACAGGACATTATCACACTGAAATAAATACTGCAAAATTTTACAGGCACACAATGCATCTACGTCGCATCCAACCAACAGTAATACACGGCTTCCCGATATGACATCATAAAATTCGGTTCTTAAGTTTGATAGAAACATTAGAGTAACTTTTTTTTTGTTCTTAAATTTAAAAATTTAAAGTAAAATCAACATAATAGTTTCATTTTGTGACAATACAACAGCTGCTAAGTTAACCGCCAAATTCTTTAAAAACACAACTTTTGATGCCAAACTGTCACTGTGAAATACCAAAAATCAACAATTCGAAATTCGCTGCAGATCTCACCCCAGCATATACGTTAAAGAGCTTCTCCTCTTCAATTCATATAGTTCATGTGTTTGTAAAGGCAATGAGAATGATAAAGCAAATCGTTGCAATTTTATGATCCTCTTTGATTTTCTGAAGATAAAACATCAAATAAAACAAAATCTATTACTACGGAAAAAAATGAAGCCGTAACTCGTTGGATTTCTTGTGTTGACAAAAGGAATGGAACGGAAATAGAGGAGAAATTTGTACCAGTCATGTTATGACTGGAGATTTTCTATGTTAGGTTATACGAATCATATGCGTAAAAGTTAGTAATTAATAAAGATGTGGATATTATGGCCAATTTACACTCTTGCATTCATCAAAACAATAATATTTACAGCGATACCGCTGTGCGCCAAAGTATTTTTATTGCAAGTACATTTTTTATCATCCTACTACTTTTTGATAAAATCCTTGAACTAATACTAGGTAAAGCAATGAGCTGGTCTGGCGGAGAAAGCTTCTGATAACCCCTCCCCGCGTCAGGAGATTCATTAAAAGAAGCACCTGTGCTCCCAATAAAGTACTTTTGTATACTTTTTTTTCATCATGCCAGCATTTTTTTGAAGGCATGGCAGTTACATTGGAAGGAAGAATTTTCAACTGCCTCATTAACTTATTAAGCAACTGGCTCGATCAAGATTTATATTATCCGTATACCAAGTTTAATGCAAATTCTTGCATTATTTCTTGAAATATAGTTGTCACTCTGAACATTAAATTATGCCCCTATCCTCAAAGCAGTTTGCATCAAAAACTGCTCTGCGCATTACCCCCAATTAGATAACATTTTTATCTGAATTTCACGCGAACTCTCAAGTTACTTTTTTAGTTAAAGCAGCGTTCTTCAATCTCTTTTGAACGGCAGACTATTAAAATTTGGAAAAAAAATGAAATGAAGCGCTTTTATACAAATTCCACAAGCGAGAACTTAAACAAGTTATTGTTATTATTTGTTTTTAATTTATTTATTTATTCATTTACTTATTTAATTCATTTTTTTATTTAATTCATTTATTTTTAATTAATTAATTTATTTTTTAATTATTTAATTTATGTTTTAATTAATTTATTTATTTTTTAATTTATTTATTATTTATTTATTTTGAAACAGTATTGGTTCTATTAAAAGTAACTAAGTGAACAATTGAGAAAAATGACAGAAAATTGTGAAAAGTAATCACAAAATTGACGCAAAAGTAAAGCTGAAATGCGATAAATACAATGCAATTAATATTATCATTATCATTCCTTTCCTTTTTTTTTTATGTATTCATTTTTTAATTTTAAATAAATTATATTTATTTTTTTATTAAATTTTATTTATTTATTCATTTTGAAGTCGAAATGTAAAAACTTCCGGAGATTAGTCAAGTGTTTCTTCGGACTGATGCCAGCTCGTCGAACCAGTAGCTGAGAATCTCTGAACTTCAGCTCTCACAGAAAAGTGCTCACAGTTTAAAAGACACTTTCAGCAAAAGGTCAAAATGGGTTTAGCGTCTCTTGAAGCCCGTAACTCGGATAAAATTAGGAAAAGTTCACGAATACAGTAATTTCTTCCTACTGTTGAGCAGATAAGGCAACAAAAAATGCATTTTGTGGAGAACTGAATGAAATGTTTTCCGTCTTACCAATGCTCTTTAACCAGAGATTTATGCGCTGTTATTAATTTGGTAGGTGTTCACAGTATTTCAAAGCCGTTGAGGCTTTTAGTGGTATAACTGATCTTGATAACAGTGACGGCGAGTGGGGGGGGGGCGAGAGGGGCGTTTTTAAAACTTCAATTTGAAACAATCCGGTTTAAGTCCCTTAAATCGCCCTCTGAAATCACTAGAGCAAGAATAAAGTTGAATTTTCAGAATTCAACAGCTAAAAAAATGTGTGGGGAGAACATCCAAACTTCTATCATCCTCTTTAAGTCTCTCAAAAGTAGATTGAAATATTTTATTAATGAAGAAAATAAATACCTTTGTGCGAAAGCTGTAGAGTTTAAATCCAACGTTTAAATGCACAAATTTACAGGTATACTGTAGACACGTGTTTCGGGGCTACAAGGAGCCCCTTTTTCAATACAAGAAGTGTGAGCTTTAGGATGAAGAAACATCCGATAAAAGCAACACATTCGAACAAAAGATGGTATAAATAGCAAAAACTGGAAATAAACAAAACAAACAAGACAATGCTTAGAGCCGAAATTTATTACATGAAACCATCAAGAAAAAACCGTTAAGAAATAAATTTCCGAAAGATCCGATAGATCTTAAACATTGTCAAAAAATGAAACCACTTATGAATAAATTAGCAATAAATTTGCGAATAAGAAAATTATGTACCGAAGCACTTGTAACACACAGAAAAAACAGCAGAAGAAAACAGAATGAAATAAAATTTTAAATTAATTAGAAAATGTGAACAAAAATTGAAAAGTACAGATAAGCGACACGAAAAGCCAAAGGGCTAACAATTAAATAAGTCTAGTATTGCGCAACATTGTTGGGACAAGAATCATTCTTTCGATTTTAATTCCTTTCAAATTGTCCAAAAATGCCCCAACCCATCAGATCTTGATTTTTGGGAATCCTTCCACATTTTGAAAAACAGTTCTGACTTAGTTAACGATATAAATGCTGTTCCTTATTTTTCTGCTGTTTGGCGTCCGTTTGTATAAATTATAATTGTTAGCCCTTTGGCTTTTCGTGTCGCTTATCTGTACTTTTCAATTTTTGTTCACATTTTTTGATTAATTTAAAATTTTATTTCATTCTGTTTTCTTCTGCTGTTTTTTCTGTGTGTTACAAGTGCTTCGGTACATAATTTTCTTATTCGCAAATTTATTGCTAATTTATTCATAAGTGGTTTCATTTTTTGACAATGTTTAAGATCTATCGGATCTTTTGGAAATTTATTTCTTAACGGTTTTTTCTTGATGGTTTCATGTAATAAATTTCGGCTCTAAGCATTGTCTTGTTTGTTTTGTTTATTTCCAGTTTTTGCTATTTATACTATCTTTTGTTCGAATGTGTTGCTTTTATCGGATGTTTCTTCATCCTAAAGCTCACACTTCTTGTATTGAAAAAGGGGCTCCTTGTAGCCCCGAAACACGTGTCTACAGTATACCTGTAAATTTGTGCATTTAAACGTTGGATTTAAACTCTACATTTTATTAATGCTTCAATTTCGCAAAATCTTCATGAAAGCCATCAAAATTTGCTAAAAAATGTCAAAATTTCCGTTTTAAAGTTTTAAGGGGATGAACCCTATCTTACCCTTTCCTTTACATCATTAACACGGCCCAAAGCTCTTTTTTTTAAGACTTCAGCTTCGAAGAATTCTCAGGAGGGAGTCCATCGATAGAATTCTCTAACCTCTTCCCGATTCCCTAATCGCTGGCATAATTATACACTGAAGTGACAAAAGTCATGGGATACCTCTTAATATCGTGTCGGCCCTCCTTTTGCCCGGCGAAGTGCAACAACTCGACGTGGCATGGACTCAACAAGTCGTTGGAAGTCTTCTGCAGGAATATTGAGCCATGCTGTCTCGATAGACGTTCATAATTGTGAAAGCGTTGATGGGGCAGGATTTTGGGCACGAACAGACCTCTCGATGGTGTCCCATAAATGCTCAATGGGATTCATGTCCGGCGATCTAGGTGGCCAAATCATTCGTTGGAATTGTCCAGAATTTTCTTCAAACCAATTGCGAACAGTTGTGGCCCGGTGACATGGCGCATTGTCATCCATAAAAATCCCATCGTTGTTTGGGTACATGAAGTCCATGAATGGCTGCAAGTGATCTTCAAGTAGCTGCACATAAGCATTTCCAGTCAATGTTCGGTCCAGTCGCACTAGAGGACCAAGTCCATGCCATGAAAAAACAGCCCACACCATTACGGAGCCACCACCAGCTTGAACAGTGCCTTGCTGACAGTTTGGGTCCATGGCTTCGTGGGGTCTGCGCCACACTCGAACCCTACCATCGGCTCTTATCAGCTGAAATCGTGACTCATCGGACCAGGCCACGGTTTTCCATTCATCTAGGGACCAACCGATATGCTCACGTGCCCACGAGAGTCGCTGCAAGCGATGTCGTTCTGTCAGTAAAGGCACTCGAGTCGGTCTTCTGCTGGAATAGCCCAAGAAATCCAAATTTCTCCGCACAGTTCTAGCAGACACGTCCATTGTACGTCCCACATTGATTTCTACGGTGATTTGACGCAGTGTTGCTTGTCTGTTAGAATTTACGACTCTTTGCAGACTTCGCCGGTCTCGATCTTTAAGTGCAGGCGGTCGACCACTGCGCTGTCCATGGTGGGATGTTATGCCTGAAATTTCATACTCTCGGCACACTCTTGACACAGTGGATCTGGGAATGTTGAATTCTCTAACGATTTCCGAAATGACATTACCCATGCGTCTAGCTCCAACTAACATTCCGCGTTCAAAGTCTGTTAATTCACGTCGTGCGGTCATCATCACGTTAAAACCTCTTCACATGAATAACTTGAACAGAAATGAAAGCTCTGTAAAAGCACTGCGCATTTATACCTGTTCTATGCGATGCTACTGCCATCTGAAAATTTGCATATTGCTATCCCATGACTTTTGTCACTTCAGTGTATTATCAGGTGCGAATCCAGAGGGGAGCAGTCACGGTCGTCATGATCCACGGTCGTCACGGTCGTCCTTAAACGACCAAATATAGCCTAAAACTGCAGTTTTAAAACATCTATTGCAAAAAAAATTGCCAAATCCCCCCCCCCCCACCGTTTTAGCACAAAATTGCACCTTGACCCCTCTCTTTCAGAAAATGTGACCCCCTTCTAAACGAGAAACTGGATCCGTCCTTCTATACTGCTTTATAACTGCGTTTTTAAAACTACAATTCCGAAGCATTTATGGGAGAGAAACTCCGAAGACTGTCTTCATTGTCATTAAAAGATATCCAAAAATCAAGGGTACAGATTCTAAAAATAATTTTGCTCTCTTAGTTTTAATCCTCACTCGCCGCTAATGCTTGACAAAGTTCATATTTTTGTCCCAGAACACTACGGATGAAAATAAATTTTTTAGAGTTTCTATAAGGGTAACTGTCCTCAGAGACTAATTTATGAGCGTGCATTATGGGGATTGGTCCAGATATAATCAATTGTAACGCACTCCCATACATATGAAAAGTACAAAATTTTGTACAAGCACAAGACATATACCTTGTTTCATGTAGGATTTTCCTTCTGCTCAACAACAACTATATCAATTAATTTTGAAATATCTTTCCCCCTAACTTAACTAAATAAAATTTTAAGTTTATACATGATAAACTATTCTTTTAATATAATTTGATGACTAAAAAGTGATATTTTTGTATTAAAATTTAATAATTCGCATTTTCTGAAACTATAGAACTTAACTCGCGGGGGGGGGGGGGTCTCAAATAGCTTTGTGACCAGTGCATTAAGATCTGCTAGTCGATCTCTGAATCTCGCATTCGCATATTAAATAAAAGCAAAAAAGAACATTTTTATCTATAAGCAGTGCCTGTCTTGAGTACTTTGCAAACCCATTTTTGATCAGTTTCATGTGTAGGGTTGGTTCGGGTAAGTGGGCCACCCCCCTTGAAACTAAAATGCTCATATGGTTTTTATACTTTTTTGTACTAATCATATCAAATTTCATCACAGTGATTGCTTTTGCATATATTTGGGTTTCATGGAACTTTTTTTTTGTTGGATCATATAGTTTATATCAAAAAAATTTCCAAAAATAATTTTTTTTGCGAGTTCAAGCAACATTTTTCAAGGAATTGCTTCAATGTTAGTTTTTATTATTTTTTCTATGTTCATCAAGCTTTCTTGTAAAGTTTAACCTAAAGTACACATTGCAATAAGAATTTTTATGCAAAGTATTATTAATAAGTGTTTAAGGGGAGGGGTCCCACTTACCTCGTGGTTTTCCTCTATTAGGGTAAGTGGGGCCCCTCACTACGGTGTAAGTGGGCCCCCTCATAATATTGATGATTTCAAAAGGAAAAGCAGTTTTGATGAAGCAATTTCTACGATGAAATGAAAGATAATTATGGAGACCTAGCAGAAATTGATGGTTCAGCTACAAAAACTGTAAAAGCTGGTATCTATGTATTTTTGAAACTAGCATCAAAGAAAACCATAAAGTATTAGGAATGTTCAATTAAAATATGATACAAATGAAAAAAAATACTTCAAAATTTGATAGAAGGAATTTTAAAACACACACTACACTTTTATTGTTTCGCTACACTTTTTATTGTTTTGATGTAGGTGATGTTAGAATTATAGCTGAAGATGAAATGATAATGTTTCTTCCTCAGAAAACTTCAAATAGACGCTGCTATTAAGTGTTTTCTTTTTTTTTTTCAACCTATATTTTTTTTTCTATTTTACCAAAATTGATGACTACTTTTGTATGTATGTATGTATATCCGGGGTAATCTTCAAAACTACTGGACCGATTTTAACCATTTTTCACCGTAGATAGCTACATTAACAGGATTCAGGATAGGCTATAATTTATTCCTAAAAAACTTAGTTTTAAAAAATTATTATAAAAAACAGTAAATTTCATATAGTTTCCTCATTAAATGATTAAATTTTCAGTCCATTGTTGAAAAAATTTGTTTTCTTGCAACAACAATATTAATAGTGATCATAATGAAAATTTTGAATCAAGGCTTCTCTAGAGAAAGTATGAAATTTATTGCTTTCTTAGGATTTTTATGTTCATCTATGCCAATAGTCGCTAACGGGGTAAATAAAAAGGGAATTTATTTTGGCAACACATAGAAAATGGAAAGTGTTTATAGTCAAAAAAAAAAAAATTCTTAATCACATCAGTTTTTACCAATTGAGTTTTCACAAATGGAGTCACAAGGATAGAAACTGTTTTATGGGACTTATTTAACGTGAATTATTTGGAAATGGTTGATTCCAGTGCGATTGATACTGTAAATATATATTTATTTTGATAAATAAGGCTTATAACAATTCCTATTTACCTAAACATTATTTGTAGCTTGCATTTGTATTTAGGGTGTGTAATGCAGACAGAAAAATAGCTATTGTTTACAGAAGTAGCCATTTATGTACATAGATGTGCACTTTAATGTTGAAAAAAATATGAATGAGTTTCACTGAAATACATATTATACGCGGCAGAAACCCGGGTAGTTAATTTATATGTAAAAGCAAAAAAATACGCCTAACGGCTTTTAATGAATTTCACAAACATAATTGTCTTGTATTCCGCTTCATAATTTTCTGTCATACACATTTAAATGTAAGTAGATATCTCATTAATGGATACACTTACAGAAAAATATTCCCTTTTTAGAACGAACTGTTCTAAAAAGGGGGCCTACTTACCCTAACCAACCCTACATGCAATATTTCAGGGATTCCCGTATCTACCACTACATATGGTTTAACCGGCTCAATGGGGGAGTGGGGACTGAAGAGAGCTCTGTTTTTTTTTTTTTTTTTTTTTTTTATCCAGACCAGAAGCCAAACAAACCTATGGTCTAGTACCCCCAGAAGTATCGATTCACTTGGAGGACTTTGTGACTGCGAGATTTCTAATGTCTCAGCCACCATTAGTGAAGACGGTAGATCTTTGCTCAGCTAGGATAGAACCCGTGACCCTCCAGTTACGAATCCGACGCCTTACCGATCAGGCCACCATGGAAATATTTTAGTCACTGTGCTATTAGGGGTCTTTAACAAAAAAAAAAAAAACTTTCAGACTCGAAGCAGAAAGCATTCAGATAAAGTGACAAATAAAATTAGTGTCAAGTGAAAACAAGCATTTATTTCAATACAAGGAATTATACCAATCGATGAGAGTGTTATGAAACTCAGTGTCAGGGGGAGGGGAAGGCAACACATAATATGTTTAAACACGAGACCTCGGAACTATTAGGATCATGCATTTAGAACCATTACACTTCTGCATTGTTCAACAGCAAAGCCTATTAAAGAGATGTAGAGTGGAAAACGGAAAAAAAGCTCTTAAAATAGTGCTAATGGAGAAGTGATTTATGTTCTTGCTGCTTTGCTAATATCTCCTTCGTCGGGAGATAACAAACACAAATTACGAAGTTTGGACATGCTAAAAGAGAAAACGCGATCAATAAGTAATAATATAATGAGGTAAATAATTAATTAGACAACTCTCATAATTACCCTTTTACGAGATGACACGTTAGGCTCGGAATATTCGATGGCGGACGATAATGGAGAAAAAAAGTTTTGTTTCAACAGTTTTCTTCTCCCGAACAAAGAAGAAGATGGAACAAAGAACGATTTATTTTAATATCAACATTTCCTGTAAGCGAAGCTTTTCACAAATCTAATTAATTTTCAGAATGCAGTAGCAGTTTTTTAATGCATTTTTTTCCCAACAAGAATAGGAAAGAAATTGTGTGTGTGCATTCGCATTTAAGTACACAAGATCTTTCATTTTCTTTTTGATTACTTTGCTCATTTATCTGTCTCAAGAGTACATATTTCTCTTTTATAATGGTGATTTGCTTAAAAAAAAGAAGCGCTATTTTTTTTTCTTTTTTTTTTACCGAGCACCAAAGCGATTTTCTTTTTACAGCAAAATATATCTGCAACATTATTGCCTAATTCATTATAAGAAGTGCAAAGCAATGATTTCTTTCCTTTTTTGTTCAAGCTAAAGATTTACATCCATTTTTTCAATTTGTGACTCTCTAATGAGTATTAAATATTTCAAGAGGATTTTTTTTTTTTTTGAATAAATGCACACACACACAAAGGGTGGTTACAATTTAACTTCCCCTGTTAACTGCATCCTGCACCGTAAACGGGTGGATAAATTACTACGAATTTGTGTATATAGGCACTAGATACGCTAATGGAACTTGAAGACAAAAATAATTAGTTCCAAATTTTGCACCAGAGGGCACTTTTTGGTAAAAAACTACATTTAACACAACAAACCACCAAAACGGGACACAGAAAAATTCCATTTCAAAACAAGAGTTATTAGTAAGAAAATGTAAAACCGAGAAAGTGTTGCGACATTGTATGACTTTAAGAACTCCACAACGCTTTATGTATAATCAGTTACGATGTGCAGTTGAAAGCACTGTCTATCCACAAGATGGTCACGTATAGCACCTCATCGTCCTGGACATGATTGACAATTGCTACTCTTGTGCATATTTTGTCCTGATCCATTCTTGTTTTGCAGACTGAACTGTTTTTGCTTCCCTCTTACATTTTTTAAATGTGATTCGATGACAAAATGATCAGAAGCTAATTCAGTTTTGGTCCTTTTATGCTTTGAAGTTTATATTTTTCTCAAAAAAGCACCCCCTGGTGTACGTTTTGGAAGCTCATCTCGTGTATAGTCGATGTATAAAATTTCGTTGCATTCCGTTCACACATTTTCTCTATAGGAGGTCGTTTATAGGGGACGCTTAATTATAACAGTCCGGTATATCGGCAATTAGTCCTCTGAAAAATTTCAATCTCTTGGTCAAGCTCATAAGCAACCTTAGAAAAAATTTTTTCTTTCCCCCCATTAAAAAAATATATTTGTTTTTCATTTTAACAGCACTGAATAAATGTCATTTTTTCAATCAAGTAAGCGGGTTTAAATTTCTGTGCCATTAAACTTTTGATTTTTTTCTGTGACATAGTTGCTTTACAAGTTACGCTTTGAAATATAATTTAGTGTATGTAATTAATTAACCTTACTTATGGGAACATAATACCAGTTCTTATAGCCCAACAAAGGAAGTGTCGGAGAAGTATCGAACAGCAGATCTTATTTTCATATTTAAATCACTTACATCTGATACGTAAAACTCATTTTATTACTTAAATATTAGGTAAAAAAATCACATAAAAATGACAAGGAGGAGTACTCCCGTAAACTCCTATGAAAATTACACCGTGCATAATATGTTTATTTTGTAATTTATGTTAGAAAAAAGTACAGAAACAAAGACACAGAAGAAGAAAATATTCAGGAACAGAAAAAATGAAAAAAAAAAAAAAAATACGCAGGAGCATAAATACGTAAACAGAAAATATACAGAAAAACTATAAATTTATCACTGACAATGCATGACTTTTTTATCTGATTCATAAGTATAAAACTTGTACGTATAATATTCATGTATCGAATTATAAATTCCTTAAGAACAGAAAAAAAGGAACAGAAACACAGCAGAAAATATTCAGGAACGGAAAAAAAGAAAAAAAAAATACGCAGGAACATCGATACAGAAACAGAAAATATACAGAAAAACTATAGATTTATTAGTGACAATGCAGGAATTTTTTTTATCTGATCCATAGGTATAAAATTTGTATGTATAATATTCATGTATCAGATTATATACAACTCAGAACTGTATAGGACACAAAGTTTTACAGGTGACTTTTTGTGATACTATTTTCATTATGTAGTTAAGTCCGGAAAGGGATACTAAGTTCACTACATTTTACTAAATGTTCAGATTTATACCGTTTTGAATTTCGAACTGTTTTTTAACTACCACAAACTATGAAATAAAACTTCATTAAACAAAATAGGAGAACAGTGTGAAGATTAAAAAAAACATGCGTATCATAATAAATGGGTTGATTTTTTAAGAATTCAAAAATTAGAGAGAATAGTTAAATTTTTCTCACTCGGGAGTTTAGGTTTTTATTTTCAATTTTTCTCGACGTTAATGAGTTTAAATCTATCAAAGAAATCTAACATGTGTAAGAAGAAAAAAAATAGAGTCTGAAAATGTTCATTAAAAAACTGCAAAACTTTTTATGAAAAATATGCTTTTTTCATCCCAGCAAAATATGGTAAAAATAAAGCTTGCATGAAACAACTAAAAACACTTTTCATAGTTTTCTTTTCAAATGATCTTACTAGTTCAACTTTTTTTCCCTTTCAAATCACCTGACATGATAGTAATTTAAGCTGATTTTTATACATGCAAAATGACTCGGCGTAGAGACTAATTTTACGCAACGCTAGTTTTTTCTTTTTGCAAGACACTGAATTTTAATGAACGTTATTAGAAACATTTTTTTGTATTCCTCCTGCCTTTTCCTTTTTATCAAGACAGAAAGAAAGCCCTGAAGTTGAATACACGTAATTAATGCTTTGGTCTGAGCCTGATCGATATAATCCCAACGACAAATAGAAACATATTGTCCATGCATTTCCCGCACTAAGTGAATGAAAATAAAAGACGTAATTAGTCAGTACAATAATAAGAAGAATCCAACAGAAGATAACTGTCATGTCGACTACAGCTAGAGACATCATTATCAATGCTAACAGACGAGCAGCTGTTACCAGCTTTAATTAAAGTTCTCGACCAGTTTTTTTTTCTTCCTTTAACTGTGACTTTAACCGAAGAGTTGGAACTATTTTTTCGTTTCTTTTTATTTCTCGTCTGCGATCCCGTGTGGGTTCACTTCGACTCTTCTCCCCAAGTAATGAGCAACCAGCTGATTAAATGAAAACGGTCGTACTGATGGCGCTGTTCATTAAATTTTCCGTCGAAGCATGTTCTTGTTTGCCGAGAATCTTAAAAATCGGCCAGAAGCGAATTGAACGTCTGTGAAAAAGTAATGATAGCGGGGGAGCAAATACCAACTCTTCAGAGAGTTGAAAGTTTAAGTCTGAACTCTGATAGCACACTCGAATGAACTTGAAATTTGTCGATTTGTAGGAAAGAAGATAAGGAATATGCGCGCAGCAAATGATTCCGATGTCAAAGTACGTGGTACTTTGAGCTATATAATCATGTGATTCATTTTAAATTCAAAAAAAAAAAAAAAAGAACTGTGCAAAAATATTTTTCTTAAAATCATTTGCATTTAAAATACGCCAATGTATTTTAGAATATCATCATTAAAATAGAGTTAGTATTTATAGGACTATTTAACTCGTAGCATAAGACAAATTCTGGGCCCTGTCCAAAATTAAAGAATTGCAATTTAAGCAAAGAGCTTAAACAAACATATAAGAATGTTTAGAAGTTTCGAAAAAAAAAACTATATATAACATAATTAAAACAAATTAAAATCTGCTTGTTTTGAATGTAAATATATTTGAATCGTTTATTTCGAAAAGGTAACATCTCTATTTTGATCTCCTCTGTCTCTTTAGAAAATTAAACAGCCCACGGTTATATTTTTGAATGTCATAATCAATGAAAAAATGCCTTTAGTTAAGTACACAATTACTGCAATAATTTACCAAATAACCATTGATTATGACATTCAAAAATATAACAGTGCGCTGTTTAATTTTCTAAAGAGACAGAGGAGATCAAAATAGAGATGTTACCTTTTCGAAATAAACGATTCATTTATAGTGCAATTAAAATTATAACTCTGAATTTTTTCTCTCTGTTTGTTGCATATCCAATAATTAATTCCTAGCAATTAGAACCCGAATTTAGGACCTGAGCCCCTATGCAATTTCACCTTTTGCCACCAACTCCCCGCCACCAACTTGTTTTTTCACCCACGCCCTAACAGAACAAAGCCAACTTGCTTAAAAAAGAAAAGATAATATATTAAATGTATTCTGCAATATTTACCTCTATAGTTGTAGCAAACCTAACCTGGCAGCGCCACAATGTTGTGTTTTGGATTTGCGTAATCTTCTCAATGCCGCCATGTTAGCTTTGCTTTGATTATAATATTCGAATATAATTTTAACACTTTAAAATTTTATCATTTAAGCTAAAAATGTTTTGATATTTAAGAAATAAGTTTTACTCACATTTTGCCTTCTAAAATTAAAATAAAATGTTGCATTTTCTACACATATAAACACTACTATATAAACCAACATATATGCATTAAATTTGAAGTGTAAGTTCGAGCAGTTAGTTATATAGGCAGGAATTCAAGTGAAACAGGCGATCGCAAATTGCAATCGCTACTGGAAGTCGAATTACATTAGAACGTTTCTTGACAAAAACATCGTGACGTCAGCGTGACGTTTGCGTGACGTTTGCTTATGAAAAACGAGCTAGATAAAACGTCACAGCCTACTTTGCGAATAAGAGGAGATCGCTGACTGCTTGTGAGCTCTTATTGGCTCCACCCGTAGTGACGTCAGTGCCAAGTTAAGTTGCATTCTAGCGATTAGCATTTATAGCGATTGCAACTTATCCAAATTTAGGAATTTGCGATTGCAATGGTGGTGAAGCCAATAAGAGCTCACAAGCAGTCAGCGATCTCCTCTTATTCGCCAAGTAGGCTGTGACGTTTTATCTAACTCGTTTTTCATAGACAAACGTCACGCAAACTTCACGCCGACGTCACGATGTTTCTGTCAAGAAACGTTCTAATGTAATTCGACTTCCTGCAGCGATTGCAATTTGCGATCGCTTGTTTCACTTGAATTCCTGCCTTAGAATCAATCATCGTAAAATTATGTTGTTAATTTTCTTACCAAATCAATATACAGGGTGGTTATAAATTAACGTGTTGTGTTTGGAGCCTTCTAACGCGCGACACAGTGTCACGCGTTAGAGGGCTACAAACACTTCACGTTAATTTATAACCACCCTGTACATTAGTACCTGTTTTAGGGGAAACTTCTATTTAAGGAACATTCTTTCTGGTCCCAGTCCTTTGAATAGTGACCTCCATGTTTATACCTTCGATTAGAAGATACTTTATTTGAGGGACAACTATATAGGGGAAGATTCAAAAAAATATAAGGAAAATATATAAGAAATATTGAACTTTTTGAAATTCATATTTTTTTTGTTTAAAAATTAACTAGTGAAAGTTTGTTTAGGTTTTAACATTCAAATACAAAAAAATGTATGTAAAAAAAATTCTTCCTAAGATTTAAAATTGCAGTCGCGCTTATCTTTCTTAGCAATTTAGTCATATGATTTCAAGCTGTATCGAATAGTATACCGCCAATCACAATTTTTTTAAATAGAAATCGTAAAACACGATTACACTGCTACCTACATTGCATTGCATTGTGAGTTACATGGTGTGAAGATAGATATCCATGCAACACAAATTACGTATAATAATTTCTACAGATTACAAAACTTTGATTCTATTAACTTTTTGATTAAATTTTATTATTATTTATTTTTCAATTTAGATAATGATAAAGTATATTTAGTATGCATGAAAATTTTGAATATTTAATTTTAAATGCTAATATAGGGTACGTTTATTACGGTACTATTCTGAGTTAATGACATATCATATCATAAACCTCCAGTAAGAGACACCTCTAATTAAGGAACAAAAAGGCAGGTCCCCTTAGTGTCCTCTATTGATAGGTTCTACTTTGAAAAAATAAATTCATATTTTAAAAAATCAGCTGTCAACGAAAGGGCAACTTATTTTTTAATTACAAAAAATATGTTATATCGGAAGTTTTTAATTTAACCACAATACCGTCCGATGGTTTTTAGACAAAGAAAATAATAAAAAAAAGTAATTAATCGAAGAACTCAAATGCGAGAAAAAAAATTCCTTTGCTTCCCTAAAAACCTACTAAAAATCAAATATGCGGGTATGGACCACAAATAAATATGATTAACCTAGCAAAAGTAATTGAAAACGAAATTTTTAATAAATTTGAAATTTTCAGCATAATTTTGTTTCAGGTATTATTGAAAACTTACATGATTGAAAAAAAAAAGACTAATTATTTGATTTTTCTAGGAATGGTTTGACCATAAACTGCACTGGGATCCTGACGAATATGGTGGTGTTCAGCATCTTTATGTTCCAGCAGAACAAATATGGTTACCGGACATAGTCCTGTACAACAAGTAACTTATTTTCTTTTTTGATTGACTGACCTATGCTTGAACGTCACGAATATCCTTATAGCCCCCAACCCCCTTTCAGATATGCTCACTTTAAATTTATATAAATGGCAGGAGACCCACTTACTCCTTTCTATGGGGTAAGTGGGTTACTCATGTCATTTTTTAAAGATAATCGTTAAAAATATTTAAAGCATTGTTTTAGGAAATTATGCTGGACTTACATTTATTAATAATGTCCAAGACCAAATAAGTCACAACAAGTTTAAATTATTTTGTTTCAAAACTTTTGTATAAAGTTTCGAATACGAGCTGTTCTAAAAAAGGGCCCGACTTACTCCAATCAACCCTGTATACAAAGATTTTAGTTCCCAAAGACAGATTTAAATATTTGAGGGCTCATTGCAAAACAAAGTACTTAAAAGAAGCGTTGTTGCGAAAGAAAAATTTGCACACTAAACCAGAATTTACGGAATATTGCTTCATATTTATCACATTTTTCATTTTACACTGATCTTTATTTAAGATTTATTATTTATGGTTTTACTCTGTTTCGAATGTTTGTTATTTTGTGCTTAATTTTAAAATAAAAGAAGTAAATAATTTTGATATCTTTTGTTACATATAGTTTTTAATACTTTTGAAGCAATTTTGATTCCATCAAAATTGACTTCAAGTGTTACCCTCTCGAATAGTTTTTTTTTTTTTTTTTGTTCTTGACATCCTTTCTCCTTCATCTGCAGAACTTTAAAATTCTTTTAAAATTAGGTTCAAGTAAAGCTCATTAAGATTTTTCATATGGTTAGAGACTAAATAACTAATTAAAACTTAAACTGAAGTAAATTTTTAGGTACGTTTAAAAATACTTAAACGAAAAATGCTCCACTACTGAGCAGTATATTTCACTTTTAAGTTCGATACAATACTTTTAATCAAGTTTGTAGATGCATTGTTTAGCTAAATCTTCCGATATAAGTCGATATAATTTTTTATCTTGCACTTGAAAGCTCAAATGAGGCTTTTCAGTTTTCTCTTTTAAAAGAAGATGTAGAAGCATTGCAATATACTTCAAATTTCTATCCGTATTACTTTTTTTAGTGCGTCAAAAGTTAAGAATAAAGCTAATTTTATTACAAAATAACGTATTAGCTTAGATAACAGCTCGATTTTTCTCCTTTTTGGCCTTAATGTTAAAAAGCCGTAAGCAAAGACAAATGCTCCGATAGGCGCTGAAGAAACGTTTCCTGCATATACTAAAGAGTGTTATTATGCGTATCAGAAATCATGTAATGTAACCATTTCCATTCAGCTTTAACAATACACCGTTAAAAATGGATGTCATTTTTGCAGTGTTATACGACCAATTTTATTGTAACTTACTGTAAAAACTGCTCATTTTACAGTAATAATTTAAAATTTGCTAGTTTTAGTTTATTACTATGCAGTTTACACTCCTAAACTGGAACCTCTGCTGCCAGTATTATACTGCTGATTTTACGGTCTAATGCAGCTAATTTTGTGGTGATAAACTGTAAAATTGCTAATTTTATAGTGTACTAGCTGGGTACCCGGCCCTGCCCGGGTTTCGGCCGGGTATGGTGTTTTAGTGACACTCGTTCATGAATTTTTCAACATTAAAGTGCATATCTATACACACAATGGCTACTTCTGTAAACAATGGCAATTTTTTCTGACTGGGCAAACTAAAAAACTATTACACACCTTAAATACAAATGCAAGCTACAAATTATGTTTAGGTAAATCGGAAATGTTATAAGCTTGGTACAGGGTGCGGCGGAGAAACTTGCAGACTTGAAAAGTCAACTAAGGGAAAAGTACATCATGTATCAGTTTACTACTTTTGAAAAGATATGGTACCCATTCTGAATTTTTATATTAGATTTAAAAACTACATCGGGAAGAATGACGGCCCCTGTTAATGATGCACTCATGTACCCTAGATTTGTTGCACTTTTTCGAGCATATCGACTGATGGGATGTTGGTGATAGCAAGCCGGATGTCGTTCTCCAGGCGTTACAGGGTTCGGGGTTTGTCGTTACAAACGATCGATTTGAGATACCCCCATAAAAAATAGTCACAGAGTGTCAAATCGGAAGAGCGGGCCGGCCACGGTACGTCACCTTTCAAGGAGACGTTATCACTCAACTGGTGAACCACAGCAAGTTTGTAGGGATGAAACTGTAGTTCGTTGTGAAGAATTCGTCTCACTGTCCAATCAAAAATCCCCAAAGCAGCTACGTGTTTACTCGCCGTACGCCTGGGAGAGCGCAAAAACGACTCCCTCACTTTTTCGACGTTTTCTAGGGTTCTGGAAATCCGTTGACCTCCTGGGCCTCTGTTTTCCACACTTTCACTTTCCCTGAATGTTTTCACCCACAAAACAGTCGATTCTCAGCCAGGAATGGGAACAACGGGCTGAATTTTGAACTGAGTTCGGAAGGCACGTTGAGTATCGATCACCGAAAGATTATTTGAAAAGTAAGATTCGGCGGCGAACGCTCGTTGCTCCTTTGTCCAACGCATGGCGACAACTAAACTATGAGATAACAAAACTTCAGGACCCTCTCTTTAAAATGAGACTCTTCTCACTCCTTTCTGACCACTCCTTGATAATTAGCATCCAATTAAAATCAGCAATTTTCTCTGTCGCACCCTGTAAAATCAATCGCACTGGAGTCAAGTATTTCCAAATATTACACGTAAAATAAGTCCCATCATTAGTTTATATCCTTGTGACTACATTGGTGAAAACATCTTATGTACCTAACTTAGAAATTTTTTGACTATAAACATTTTCTGTTCTCTAACTGTTGCCGAAATCAATTATCTTTTTATTTAGTCTCGTTAGCGATTATTGGCACAGATGAATCTAAAAATCCTAAGAAAGCAATAAATTTCATACTTACTCCAGAGAAGCCTTGGTTCACATTTTCATTATGATTACAATCAATATCGTTGTTGCATGGCAACAAATTTTTGCAACAATGGACTGAAAATTTAATCATTTAATGGGGAAACTATATGAAATTTACTATTTTCCGAAAAACTTTTTTAAACTAAGCTTTTTAAAAATAAATTATAGCTTATCCTGCTCCCTGTTACTGCAGCTACCTACGGAGAAAAAATGG
The DNA here is from genome assembly GCA_038373865.1 of Uloborus plumipes. NCBI lineage: Eukaryota > Metazoa > Arthropoda > Arachnida > Araneae > Uloboridae > Uloborus > Uloborus plumipes. The sequence goes on from JAXGGA010002716.1 coordinate 73,893, forward strand.
TTAAAATCGGTTCAGTAGTTTTGAAGTTTACCCCGGACATACGCATACAAAAGTAGTCTTTTATGTATACAGATTACTGTGAATTTTAGTTTTAAACTGTAACCTCTGCTACCAGTATTATACTGTAGAAACAACGGTTTATTTTTTGCACTGTAATAGGAGAAGTGATGGTGTGTATGTGTCATCTATTATATTTTCCCTTAAGAACTGAAAATAAAATTGTGTGCTTGACATTAAATGTCTCTAAAAGTACTAACCTCGTATATAATCTTTGAATTAATAATGTTTACATATCTCTTCCATTTGTAGTAAACTTACCCTCTAAGAAACTTTTCCTTATATTCTAGGACGAATCGTAAGTTTCGTACTAAATTGCTTCATTTCATTAGTAATGCATTGTTAGCTAACCTAGTTTAGCAAAACCTAGAATTTAAGGTGTATATATATATACACTTAAAATTTTAAAAATCGTCCAAAATATCAATATTTTATTGTTTTTAAATGTTCTCCAATCTGTTAGCTTTCAAACAATACTAAAATGTTGTCGATATTTGAAATATTTCTCGAGTTACAAGGGTTTTTCTTTAGGTGCTGCCATTGCTTACAACGTGTTTGGAAATCTTTAAATTCAATTTCTGAAGAATTGCCTTTTTGCCGCATGTTGCTTTCTTCCAAACATAACTACACAACAGCGAATTCATCTACCACAATTATTTCAATACCATTAGATTCTGCATAGTTGAGAAGATGTGGTCTACCTCAAACAGAGCTTGAAAAGTAAATTTTTAGTAAATTTTTAAACTTCAACATTGCGGGGAAAATCTTGATTTTTTTTTTGTCCTTTGTAGTTAAACGTATCATAAAAAATCTACTTTTCTCTAGAATCTTTATTGCGACAGACCACATGAAGAATAATATTAGGAATATCTTTTGACAAAATTGTGCTCTTACGCAAATTGTTTTAAAGATATTGTGTTTGGAAAAATGTGCGAACTATCTCCTTAAATCTGAATTAGCTACTACAGTGAACTCTCACTTATACGCCTGTCCAAGGGACCAACAGAAAAAGACGCATAAGTGAAAGAGACGTATAAGTGAACAAGCCTATTTAATGGACTAAAACGCAATATAGTTTCCAATGAGAGAATGAATAGGAATATTTCTATAGAAACGGGACATATTACCACGGTTTGGCAATTACTGTAACGTAACTACTAAGATGAAGAGAAAACAAAAATTGTAGCATACCTAATTACAAACTGTTCCCTTTAAAACGATGCATAATAGATAATTGTCCCTCTCCGAACTCTAGTTCATGCGGAAAAAATGCCTTCCGTGAGCAATAAAGGCGAAAGATTAAAGAGGAAAGTGAAGAAAAATGCTTATTTTTTAAGGAAAATAAATTAATTTTTTTACATTTTAGGGAACATTCGGCGTATAAGTGAAATATTTATCTTTAGAGCGACGCACAAATGAATGATACTATCATTATTTTGCTACGGAATGTGCTGGGACCATTTAAAATCGTCGTATAAGTGAAAAAAGCGCATAAATGAGGCGGCGTATAAGTGAATTTCATTTTTTTCATATGTTAATTAATTCATTTATTCGTTTATTCTTTTATTTTTTTGTTAATTATTACTTTATTCGTTTGTTTACACATTCATTTGATGAAAACTATTTTAATCACCAAACACACAGACGATGTTTCATTACACAAATACTTCATTTTTCGCTTTGCTACATGGTTTTTTGAGGTGAAAAATTCCCACCCTTTTTTGACTTTACAAAATTACTGCCAAAGATGAGAATTAATATTTCGAGGGATGTAGTATTTCAAAATATATTTTTCTTTCTTTATGTACAATAAGTTTCAGAACAAATTTCCCATTTTTTCATTTTGAAACAGGTCAGCTATCATGCTATTTTTCAGCTACTTCTTAGATACCATGGCTATAATGAGAGTTTGACCTGATCATTATGATGGTAATAATAACCATGGGGACTAGCATATTAATCACACTAATTAATATTTATGTCATAGTAACTATCAAGTTGAAGTGCTATTTCCCGCCGAGCCTTCACCTTTTGAACAACTTATGTTTCGTATTCCCTCAGCTGCCTTATGGTCTAACTCGAACTTATAAAGAAAAATTTCCCTCGTTCACTTTCTTTGGCCATTCACTTTTAATACGTTTCCTTTACATACTTAGTATCATAACTCATTTATATTGTGTGAAAAACCAGCGGAGGTACCGCATTTTTTATTGGTCCATACTTCAAGCTGCTAAAATTCACACGCATAAATTATGTGAAACTGCAATGCATTTATAAGGAGGATTTGTATAATGTATGGGGGGGGGGGCAGTAGGTAAAACTAATTTTTGTGCTAAATATGAGCAATTACAAAAAAAAAGAAAGAGATTCTATTACCATTCCATTGTAAGTTTTATATGAACTTCATACTGCTAAACAATACAGTTTAAAAAAGCAGCAAAAGATAATTTGAGATTACTCAGAGAATTCAAAAAAAAAATTAAAACCAAGACACGAAAAAATATTACTCCTTGCAACCATTTACTGACGTTATTTTTTTTTTTTTTGACACATCAGTTTTTTTTCTTATTCACCTTCAGAATAAAATTTTCTGGAATATCGTTGCTAACAACGAAATTTTGAAATGCTGTCAAAATTCACGAAACTCTTTGCCTGCAATGCTACAATCACATCTATTAATACAGTTATTCAAATTATACGTATTTCTCTTTTTTTGCCAAATACTTGTCTTTAATGCATTTTAACGCTAACACTCATCTAAAAAGCTTTCATGAAAGAGCAAATAAAAGTACTTTTAATTAAAATGCCGGAACGATGAAATAAAAAAAGAAAAAAAATGCAAAAAATAAATATGTATCATCAAAGTGAATTCATTTCAAAGTTTTAATACTCTTCTTACTAATATTATACTCTTCAAAATAAAGTTTTTATACCAGTTTATTACAAAACGTTGTCTTCTAAAAACTTTGGAAGGGAGTGGATTTCTTTGCTCTATCTACAAATAAATTCAGTCGTTTTCTTTTTAAATTCAAGGACCCAGTTCGGGCAATCAATATGGAAGGGGGAGAAACACTTCCGATAAAGATAGTTTCCAAACGTCATCTTGTTGTGTTTGCACTCCATGAAACTTCGAGACGAACCTTCGATCACTGTAAACAGAATCCTCTGGAACTTTTCCTGATCATCTTGTATTTTTTCCACCTTATGAAATTTTTTCACATAACTGGTCGAGTGTGCTCTTATCGAAGAAAAAATAGAACCTGGGTCCAATCACAGTTTTGTTTGCCATTGCAGTTCATTTTCTCTCTTTCTCTCTTTTTTCTTCCAAACTCTGCTATTTTTTTTCTTCGTCAGTTGATGTAATATTCCTTCCAGTAAGAAGGCTTTTTCGATTTTGAGCTTACGCACGGAGCATATGTAATAATCTAATTTTCTCAAGCAAAAAAAGAAATAGATTTTTTTTTTTTTTTTGCGATTTGTCACCCAGATGGGTTCCAGTTATGTATCTTAAAAGTATTACATGACATTTTTTTTTGTGTATCATATTCAATTAGAAAAGTTTTTGTAACTAAAAAAAATCCACGTTCTTCGCTTTCTAAACACATTCATATATGTATGTAGGACTTAAGTTTTGAAACCGTGTGTCAGTGCTTTTCTTTTTCATAGCTCCAGTTCTTGAGTACATTATTTATCTTTTTCAGCATCTATTTTCTCATGAGAACGTAATCCAATTAATACTGTATGGTTTAAGAGAGCTGTTGAGAGCAAAAGTAGTGCAAGTATTTTTTTTTACAATTTATATTTACATGCACTATAAGAAATTAGTTTCAACATCATTTTACATTAAACCATCAATTGAAATTTACTGATGTACAATGCAGTACTTATTTAGTTCACATTAAGTATGTTTTGATTTTAAATGTTCAATACAATGCGGCAAGAGTACGCGAGGAGCAAAGTGGATGGGGCAAAGTGAAATAGTTATTTCGTTTACTTATTCATTCATTTATTTTAATCACATATGTATTTCTTCATTTATTAATTTATTTATTCTTTAACTTATTAATTCACCTATTTATTCATTCATTAAATTATTCTTTTATTCATTTTCTATTTCATTATTCTTTTTTTTCTCATATATTTGTTAATTCATTTATTTATTTATTTATTTATTCGTTTATTTTTCATTATTAATTCATCTATACGTTTATTTACACATTTATCTGATAAAAGTTACTGTTAATCATCAAACAACAAATGATTCTATGAAAAAATATTTTATTTTTCACTTTGTTCCATAGTTTTATGAGGTGAACATTTTTCACCTTTTTTTTTAATGATTTAGTTTAATATATTTAATTTAAATTAATGCGAAAAAAGAAAATTAACATTTCAACACAAGTTGTGTTTTTTCAAATATGTTATTGCTTCTTTATGTATAGTTAGTATCAAAGCAAATTTTCAATTTGTTTATTTTAAAACGGGTAAGTTATCTTAACTATTTCACTTTTCCCCTATTCCCTACAAGTAAAGATGATACGAAATGAATTTTGAAAGCCTTCTCAAGACTTTAATCCGAAGAACCCATGTAAAAGTTAAAAGAAAAATATGTTATTTCAAAGTCCATAAAGTAGCTTAAAACACATAAAAAACAGTACAATTGATCTAAATTGTACCATAGGAGTTGAAAATAAGTGCCCTGTACTGAACCAATTTGTGAAAAGAATGCGTAAAAACAAAACTTTTCGATGAAAATGCAATAGCATATTCAAAACAGATTTGTTTGAATTCTGAACAATACAATAGTTGGGAGGTCAGAACAGTGGGAAGTATTACGTTATACACTTAATATTCGTTTCTAACGTATGTACAAAAAATAAAGTGTTGTTTTTACAGTATAATATTGGCAGGATAAGTTCCAGTTTAAAACTGTAAAATGCACAGTAATAAACTGAAAATTAGCAATTTCACGGTCTGTCACTGTAAAGCATGAATTTTACAATTTATTACCGCAATTTTACAGCTTTTTACCACAAAATTAGCTATATTATACTGTAAAAACAACCGTGTAATACTGGCAGCTGAGGTTCCAGTTTAAAACTAAAATGCACTGTAATCAACTACAAAATTAGCAATTTTACAGTTTATTGCTATAAAGCAGCAGTTTCACAGTTCATTAGTGTAGAACCAGAAATTTTACAGTTTATTATCGTAAAATTAGCAATTCTTCGTTTGTTACCATAAAATTAACTGCATTATAGTGTAAAAACAACAGCTATTTTTTACAATTTACTTTTATGCGTTTGTTTTCAGAGTAAATTTAAATCAGCAACTTCTAACGAAATTCAAAAGCATGAATATCAAAACTTAGGATTAAAAAACCTAAATTATAAGATATCATAATTAAAAAGAATTAAAACGTTTTCATTGTTTATAACTCTTTTCACATGACTATGTATTTATGTTTTAATGATTTCATTCCTTACTGGAAGTAACTTTCCCCTCGTTGATAAAAACAAGATATATTGCTTTCTATCAGAACGTTACGTTTTGCTTTTATTCTTTGGGCTTAAAATAGTTCAAAATCTATTTTGGGACTTTCCATGAAACACACACTCATCTCTAGAAATCAAAGGCTACCAAAGTAGAACCCCAGACTTGTACTATTTTTTTAAAACAACTTTCGTCCATTTTCTTCAAAATGTAAAAAACGTTGTGTGTTTGTAAATTGGTTTTGTGAAAATCTTTATTGAGCATTTTATTATGCACTTTTATTTCTCTTAAACGTAAAATGATTCTTCCATACAAAATATGGACTGAACAGAACATAGACAGCTTAAAAATCAAGTTTTTCTAAGGAATCTCTTCATATTTTGCAGATTTGTCTTTAGTTTTCTTACTTTTGAGAGCATTATACATAATGCGAGGATTATAAAAATTGCTTCATTTATTGTAAAAATTTCCTCTTGTACATTAAAAGTGATCAACTCTTTTTGCATAAAAATACACTAAATGTATTACAATCGCATTCTAAATTATATTGATTTGAGATGGTAATATATTTTAGGAGTAGTTATCTATTTTTCATATCAAATTTGAAATCTTCAACCATGGGAATATAGTCTGTGAAAAACTTTCCAAAAAAAGAGAGAAAAAACTTTTTCAGAAAGTTTTTCCAGTTTGGAGCAATCTATGTAAGATTTTTCTTTTTCCTACGCAAACTGATTACTCCTTATTTTTCCAAGATATTTTTTCCTTGAATCATCAAGAAAAAGTCACTTTTGGAGACTGATTTTACAAAAATAGTTGCCTGTAAGATTGTCAATTTTTCTCTCTTTTTTTTTTTTTTTTTTTGATGAACGAATGTGAAGTCTGCACTTTCGTATAATTGAGATTTTTATTTTATGACTTATTTTCCTCAGCAAAAGCATAATTGCTTTTAAGGAAAAGCTTTGTAGTTCAATTCATCTCGAAGTTCCAAAAGTTATTGCCACTTTATGAAACATAAATCAAATTAAGAGCTTTAGAAACAAAAACAAAAAATTCCATCTTTATCCGCAATTGCAGCTTAAATTTTTGATTTTCAGTCTAGTTTTAATTTGATCACAATAATGCTCAGAATACTAGTTTTTACTAACTTATTTTTTTTTTAAATACTAAACTTGAAATTTTCCGAAATACTTTTATACTATGGATACGGCAAACAGGCGTATCAGTTTTTCACAAAACAGCTTACAAAGACTAGAAATATGTTGCATCTTTGCTTAACCCATTAATGCCTAGCGTCCCTTTTTAGGGTCGGCCCAAAAAAGCATCTGAATTTCCACAAAATGAACATTTCAACCAAATAATAGTTTTCAATTAGTACCTTGGTATTGTTTCAATTCGTTATCAACAGATCGCAGTACATAACCATTGTAAAGTGTGTTCTGTAGCAGTTTTAATATGATCTTTATCAAAAATTACATCGTTCCCAATCTCAAGAAAAAGAGCTAGGTTTTCAAAGTTATTCCCAGCTTCCCAGTTTATGTTAATTGCTGATTTTATTTTTTCTTATAAAATATCTTTTTAAATGTTATATCGTAGGCAGAAAAAAAATTTAGTAAAAAAAGTGTGTACCCTCTGGGGTCTATCGTAACTTTTAAGGGACGATTTTTCTTTCCTTAATAAAGCAATTATTTTTTACATAATATTTTTTTATTATTTTTCCTGTCCATTAAACACTGTTTGTAACCAGTATCCAAAATATCTTTGGAAAAAAAATGTCAGGCATTAATGGGTTAATTTCTCAAATTTTATGAAGAGCATTGTCCTTACTTCTATATACTGCAATTAAATTTTGGAAAATGGCCAGAAAAACATGTAAATTATATTACTTTCTCCGTAACGGAAGTATCTCCTAAGATACGTCTGTTACGGAGCCAAAAAACACCATATAAATACTGTTTCATGTAATAGGAAATGGTATTTGGTGCTGAATTAAGTTAGGTTACTTTCATATAGTATTCCAACTCAAATCCTCTCCACTATATCTATAACATGTTCCTTTTTTACTAAACTCTCCAAAAAGAGATGAATATTGTCATCGTCGTAGCTCAAATTATCAGAGCAGCACTATGCAACGCATCTAACAACTAACATGTTACCATCAAGCAGGTCCGTCATTTAGTGGGGGTCAATTGCCCCCACTGGCTTTGATAAATCAATGTATTTACATATAGGTGGGCGTGGCTTTTGATGTTTTCTGGTGAAATTGTATTGTGTTTTTACCCTTTGCTCCCTCCTCCCTGGAGAAACTTGAAATGACGTCCCTGCCATCAAGGGAATTTTCAAGTTTTACATGTTATTCACAATCTATGAATATGAAAAAAAACTACACTTTTCACATCCAATCCCGGTATAACATTCAAAATTGATGAATCATCTAAAATAAAATTTTGCAATCCCCGATAGCAAAGGCCGTAAATTCACAAATTGTAGTCTTTTTGTTTTCAAAAAAATTACTTCCTATTCACATTAAAACAACATAGCAACAAGTAACAATACTTCACGCTTAAATTTCAAAGATAATTATGTCTTTTGTTTGGAAATCACTAATTACATTTATGTGGACCAAACAAAACGTTACATAGCTATCTGAGGACAAAGAAACAAAAACGGCTTTTACAAAAAGAGTCTTCTTTTTGTGTCTAATGATTAAAACGCTTGATATTTTAAAAATCTCATTTCTAATACTAAAGAATATTTTTTCCCGGTGTTTTCTTTTCAAAATTAAGGAATACATTGAATTGAAGAGAGATAGTGGTAACGAAAGGAGCTAAAATAAAAGCGATGTTTGCTTTTCCTCTTATTATCCGAAACAGAAACTCTTTCCAAACCTTAAGAATGAATTATGTTGCCACCAGTTCAAGTATCTGCTGTTTGAGGTTTCTTTCGTTTGTGCAACCCTCACTTAGAAGATGCGAAAGATGAAGAAAATAAAATGTATCGAACTTATATCTGTCTCTTGTTTCTTTCCACTTCTTTTGGATTGGAATGTTGACAATCAAGCGACGAATAAGCAATTGATATTTTAAACAAGAAGTTCTGTCAAGAACTAAACGAGCCTACTTTCCCGTACATCGACATCGGCATTCTAGCATCTGATCATTATTCTCTTGATCATCTGAGACTAAACATTATGTCAAACATACCTTTTTAGCACTTAAAGCTGATTTCTAAAAGCAAAATATACCCCTCTCATCAGATGAAATAGAGACATAAAAAGTAAATAAACGAGTAAATAAAGTTTTGTCGCACCTTTTAAAGAATGTAACTGTTACAGTTCTTCCGTAGAAAAATTCCTCAATCGTTTTCAAAAAAAAAAAAAAAAAAAAAATTAAAAGTACAAAGTACATCAAAACACATTTTATCAAAGAAAGGAAAAAAAACTCGTCCGTCGATAAAATGTCTCGATTTTCACTTTTAAACCGTTGCCAGTTGTTGAATATAAATAAAGAATAAAATGCCCTCGTGAATGAAACACTTTTGTTACAAAAAAAATCGTCTGCCAAAAAAAATAATAGTAATAAAGAAAATAACACAAATGAATAAATAAACAAAAAATCGTCTGCACAGTCAGTCATTTTTTTCTGAGCCTGCATTTCCGCCATGTTTGTGGAGTCGGAGTCGGAATCAGAGTCCTCACAGAAGATTATTCAGAAAAGTACTTTACAAACATTATTTATCAAAACCATTTTTTTTCAAAGTTAGTTTGAAGGAAATCTGACTTTAAGTTCCAGGATCAACATTCAACTTAAATTCCCCGTAGGCGCTAATGTTAAATTTTTTTCTGAACGGTTCAATATTGAACGAAAAATGGTTCAAACCAAAAAGCGAAATAAGGGAATGAACCTGTCCGAGATCTTTCAAACAAAAAAAAGTTTATTCCATTCGGATGGTTCACTCAGAAGTTATTAGGTGGGGAACGGTTGCTTGAACGGTTCAATGTTGAACGAAAAAATGTTCAAATTGAAAATTTAAATACTGTAATGAAGTATCCTTGCTGAGATCCTTCGAACAAAAAAAAAGTTTATTTAAATCGGACTGTTCACTCAAAAATTATTAGGGGTGACAGCTTGCTTGAGCGGTTCAATGTTGAACGAAAAATTGTTCAAATCGGAAATGTAAATACGGGAATGAAGTATCCTTGATAAGATCTTTCGAACAAAAAAAAGTTTGTTGAAATCGAACTGTTCACTCAAAAGTTAGCATCGCGGGACAGGTTGTTTGAACGGTTCAAAGTTGAACCAAAAATTGTTCAAATCGAAAAATCAAATATGGGAATGAGTTGTACTCGCCGAAATCTTTCCAACAAAAAAAAATTTGTTCAAATCGGAATGTTCATTCAAAAGTTATTAGGGGGGGGGGGGGAAGGTTGCTTGAACGGTTCAATTGTTCAAATCGAAAAATCAAATATGGGAATGAGTTGTAATCGCCGAGATCTATCCAACAAAAAAAAGTTTGTTCAAATCGGAATGTTCATTCAAAAGTTATTAGGGGGGAAAGGTTGCTTCAACGGTTCAATGTTGAACGAAAAATAGTTCAAATCGAAAATGTAGATACAGGAATGAAGTATCCTTGAAAAGATCTTTCGAACAAAAAAAAGTTTGTTCAAATCGGACTGTTAACTAAAAAGTTAGCATCGCAGGACAGGTTGTTTGAACGGCTCAAAGTTGAACCAAAAATTGTTCAAATCGAAAAATCAAATATGGGAATGAGCTGTACTCGCCGAGATCTTTCCAACAAAAAAAAGTTTGTCCAAATCGGAATATTCATTCAAAAGTTATTAGGGGGGGACAGACAGACCGACCGACAGACCGACAGACCGACCGACACACAAATTCCCCATCTCAATACCCTACTTTCAAATTTTTAATTTTTCGATATTTATTTCATTTTTTTTGTTTCTTTTTGACTTTTTTTACTTGGCGATATTTTTTTTACTTGGCGATATTTTTTGGACTTGGCGACATTTTTTAGATGCATTAAGCCAATTTTAATGCTTTTTTCGTTTCTTTTATTTTTAACGGGAAAGTAGGCTAAAAAGAAAGAAAAAAATGGCCTAAAAAATAAGTAAAGGCATTAAAATTTAATAAAATGGTGTATAGTTATATTTTTGGGACCTATGATTTGAGAAATATTTTTAAAAGTACAAAACCAAAGTTTTAGAATAGAGTTCTAGTACGTTTTTTTTCTCCTTTTTTCGTTTTATAACTCAGACATTTTCCCTGCTAGTAAAGTCACGCATTAATAAATTAAAGATCATAAAATTACTTTTAAAAAGATTTTTTTAACTTTTATTGTTGCTGAAAGAGGTTCAGACATATTAAGTTCTAAGTTCTTGTTTTTTTTTTTTTTTTTTTTGTCTTGCTAAAGAAGTGACTACCCCCCCCCCCCCTCTATTGTTTTATTTTCCGCACTTGACAAAATATCAGCAAATCACTTGTCTTTTAAGCTCGGAGACTGAATCAACACTCAATTACTACGTCTTAGTTTTAAATATTTATTGAATTTTTATTAAGCTTTTCTCCATTTTCATGCCAATAGATGCTATAGCACAATTCAAATATGTGCAGAGTAGTTAAAAATAGAGAAATTTTAGGTCAAAGTTGTGTGTTACTGAGAAAAATGAACGAAGTTGTTTTTTTTTTCTTTTTTTCTTTAAACAAAAAACGCAAAAGGTTTTCTATACACGCCTTAACTGACCATTTGTGGCACAAAAATATCAATTTTCTACAGTTCAGTTGAAAAACATGAAACATTTGGTGATATATTTATTTACATGCTTTTTTATTAAATAATTGCACAAACAGAAAAGGAAAATGATTTTTTTTTTGGGGGGGGGGAGGGGATTGATTTACAGATTATTTTGGTTTACTGTCTTTCTTTTCTCTTCACGAACTTCTCTGTAAGCACTAAAAAATTCTTTGAACATTAACTCACAAAGCAGTTAACTACGACAGCTATTAATGAAAAACTTAATTGAAAAACAAAATTTTGTCATTTTTCATGTTTGCATTATTTGCAAATTTCAAAATTAGCCTCCTTGGAAAATATCACCACACCCGCAGGATATCCTTTCATTATGCAGCAAAAATGCTTTAACAAAATTTTTGTACTGCAGGCAGATAAAACGCTTAGCTCATGAAAAGAAGTGCAAATGGGCTTGAGAGCCGTTTTAAACCTGTCATATTGATATCTTTTGAGATTATTAAAAGTGAAAATTTTGTTTTAACTGAAGGTTACATGCCAAAGGCAAGTTTTGATTTTGATGAACTGGCAGTAATAAGTATGAGGCTTTTTTTCCTAATCTTAATTAAAACGCCTTAAATTTAAAACGGTTTAAAAGAAAGTAATAGTTTCCTCAGGGTCACACTGAACTGAAATTTTTGGGGGAGCGGAAATTCTTAATTTTCTGAATGGAAATCTCAATTTTCGCGAAAGATAAAACACGTAAAAATGCACATCGGTTGAAAACAGACATTCGAGCACTTAAATTTCGCAATCTTGTATTTGTATTGGAAAAATTTGTGGAATGGTTGGACAAAGTTTACCAAATAAGGACATTTTTTGAGGTTCCAGTGACCTCCTGAAACCTTTTATCTTAGCGCCCTTGATTGTTCTTTCGAATAAAAAAGAATATTTTGCGGGGGAGGTTTTTTTCGATGCTATGCTCTGTAAGAAAAAAATTGATTAATGTGATGAGAATTGTTTATTACTACCAGATAAAACCGAGAGTTCTAAAAGCACTAGGTACTAGCAATTTAAAGAAAACATTTTTTTTTTAAATTGCCATAACTGTTGTTATCTTATACTCTTTACATTTAATGCATCTTTTGTCTGGTATGCATAGCGAGGCTGGTTTGTGCAATTTAAAAACACATTCGCATCACATGCATATTAATTTAATTAAGCCCTTAACTTTATCACCAAATTTGATGGCTGTAAGGATCATTTTGTTTAGTGAGCCAAAGATAGTAACCTTCACCTACACACATATTGGTGTGTTTGTGCGTACAGATGCAAGAATAGGAAAAATCAGTTTAAATCTTTCTCTTGTAAACAACTAAATCAAATAACACGAAGCACTACATAAATGCCTTGCAAATGAATAGTTTCCTATTTTATAAGAGGGGGCTCTATTTAGCTTGTTAAAGTTAATGTTTGTTGTCGCTCTGGGGCAAAATACTAGGCATAAACACTTTGAACCAAAAACGACGAAATGAAGCTTTGTTTTTCAAAGAAAAATCTTTGATGTGTACTGTACACAATGCACTTAAATGTAATGGACGCGTTTGAAATTCCCTCTCCAGAAACTGAGTCTTATGAGCCTAAAGGGATGCCTTGTTTGAGTTGCAGAAAGAAGCTGATTTAATGGATTTGTAAATACAGGATTAAATAGAGTACGGTTGGAAATAAAAATGTTGTTCTATCACTAATGAGAAAGTTAGAGAATTTGCATCAGAAATATTTCAAATGCTTTCATACTGAGAAACGGGTGTTCCTAGAATTTGTGAAAAATATTTCTTTATAGAAATATCTGTAATAAATTTGCAATTTAATTTTAGTAAACTTGGAAAATTATGATTTTGGGAAGTCAAGAAAAGTAAAATTTCTACATGATTGGATCATACGTCTTTTTTATTGGATAAAGCCTCAAAGAGCAGGAATTGAACTTAGTAAACAGTTATTGAGGCTAAGAAAGGTCAATATTTAACTTAGTCGTTTAAAACATGCACTGATGAAAATAATTTAATTGAAAATGTACAAGGTACCCAATGCATCTCTTGATGGACTAAACTGGAAGAAAAAAATCTGATAACTTCCAATGTGAAATATATATGATAAAAAGTTCAAAATTTTCCACAATATAAAAATTGTTTTTTTAATTGGTCTCGGTGAAAGAAGCTATATTTTTTTTCGACCGAAGAATATATAACAATTAATTATACGTAGGCAACATTATATTTTATTGAACTTTTATTCAAATTGCAGTGTAAAAAAATATGTAAGGTTACCATTGTTAATGGATGTAACGGTACCCAACTTCTGGGATGAATTCTTCTAATTTTAAGAAAAATCTAATTGTTGAAGGAAAGTTGAACGCAACCGATGTAACTTTCAACTAAGCGTTAAAACAATTGATGGTTCCAAGCATTTGCGTCAACACTAGCATCGACGCAGAGCTCATGTAGTCTTATTAAACGTAACTAAGATGTATCGTGTGTAATTAAAATATCCCACAAATTTGTGTAAAATTGATTGGTAGTGGGAGATCATGAACTTGACAAACATTAAAATTACGAATAATTGAAAGTAATCTTGGGCCTGATGAATGCTCCTTTTTCATTCTTTTGACAGGGAATTCTGGTGTAACTTTACTCAGAAATTGGGGAAACGTTATGCTGTAGTTACATTATCCTGATGTAACCATACATCAGATATTTCGGTTAAGTTACTCCATAGCAGTAGAGGCAGCACTTCTACCACCGCATTTACGGAGTAACGTTACTCAAAAATTTTTACAATGAGAGTTTACTTTTTTAGAATTTCAGAGAGAAAAATTCTTTAAAATATTTTGAATTTAACCCATTTATGCCCAAGTTTTTTTTTTTTTAGAATTTTTTTCAATTTTTATCTGCTTAAAACTCTTACTTGGAATGGTTTACATACATTTTAGGCTTAAAATAGTTCGCCGTTGCCATATTTATTAAGTTATTTAACGTCCTGTTTATGGGATATTTTGCAGATATGTGAGCAAAATACGACCTTACTTGACTTTACTTTTGCAAAGTAACATTACAGAAGGCATCTGTGATCAATTTTAAGCAAATCATTTTAAAATAGTTTGATTTTATGAAAAAATAAGGTCGCAAAAAAAACTTACTTTCTGTGGCTACCCATGCTGGATCGTTGCTTGACTGATTTGTCTGAAAATAGCTGTCAATAAATAAACTCTGATATCCAAATAGTGGCTCTAACTGGTTTTCTCAAGAAGAAGGACTATTTAACTTGTGAAAAACAGCTTTAGTAAAATGATATACCCATTACAGGTTTTTGTATGCAGTAACTAACAAGCGTCCCGTTTTTAGGCTACTGGGCATAAATGGGTTGAAGACAAAACTTTTAAATGTGAGAATTTGAAAAGTTCTTTTTTAAGTGATGCATAAACATTTTCAAAATGGAGCTGTCCCTTTTTTTCACCGAGGTCTTCAACATTAAATTTTCTTGAACAAACGTAGAGTTTTTAAACAAGCTCACTATGACTGTTGTTTTACAGCTGCTAACTTAAATTATATATTGTTACAAATCTTGTAAATAGTTGTTGTTTTTCCTGCTTTGCATCATTTTTACAAGTTTTGGTTTTATCAGGCGACATGTTGCAAAAGTATCTGAAGATATCACTTTTATCATCTGTATACCGGCCCTGTAACACTTTGTAGTTTTTACACTTGCCCTAACTTTGATAAGCGTGAAGACATTTTTCGATCGGAGTGGTTTTTTTTTCTTTTTATTGCTAGAACTTTCTCAATGGATTATTTCAAGTTATGAATAAACAGAATACTCCAGATTTTACTAGAATGTTGTCGGGAATTCGTTTCGTGTATAAATAGCTGGCCTTGAACGCAGTTTTTAGTCAGTGAGTTCTTTTCAGATTTGATCTGGTGACTCGTTTTTATTCGCTTGGTCGGATGTTTGTTTTGCTTTTGTAATTGCTTAATTACTGTTCACGTTAGATACGTGGTGCTAAGTTATTGTTGAGAGTACAGTGTACTGTTTGCTACCTAATTGCTGGATGTTTAGCA
Organism: Uloborus plumipes; assembly: GCA_038373865.1. Classification (NCBI taxonomy): domain Eukaryota; kingdom Metazoa; phylum Arthropoda; class Arachnida; order Araneae; family Uloboridae; genus Uloborus; species Uloborus plumipes. The sequence continues at coordinate 89,297 of JAXGGA010002716.1, forward strand.
ATTATTTCCTGCTCATATTGTAAATAGTGTAAATACTTGTAAATAAATTTATAGTTACTTCCTCAAGATTGGAATGCTCATTTGAAGAAAGTTGAAGGTGCTACGAACTCGTTACAATTTTGGCGCCCAACGTGGGGCATCTTCAAGGACTTTCTTGGAATTATCTGTGAACTTGGACTTTTCTCCTGAGGACTTTTTGACTTCAGAATTTTATGGTGATTACTCGAGCCATGGAGGAACAACTAAAAAAACTCCTTGATGCTATCAACGCTGTTAAGAATGATATGGCGATTATAGCTACTAATCAAGAACAATTAAAAAATGATGCAAGGCAGGAAAAACAACAACTCTTTACAAGATTTGTAACACTATGTTTGACCTATCCCATCAAACCTAACTACCAAGTTCACTGAACATTGCTTCTGGTTTCATTTTTTAAAAAAATCCAAGCTCAATAAGAACTCGAGTTTAATTTCAGTTCAGTATAACTGATCAGTTGAGTTGATTGAAGTGAAAAGAAAAATGTGATCCGATGACAGAATAAAAAATTTCAGAAATTCTTGAAAACTTTTAAACTGACTCAAAAACAGTAACTGAAAGCGAAAGAAAGTGCCAATAAAAGCAGTTTGGAGACGTGATTTCGCGCTGTTTGCAGTTCTCCAAATTTTGGACGAGTTGTGAAGAGGGCAAAAGAAAAATTCTACATTTTTTTCTTAAGAAAATAGATTTATTTATTTTCAATTCAACATTTTCTACTTCAACTATATTGCCTTTTTTTAAAGAAAAAAGTTGGTTAAATCATGTTATCGTTTTGTTTTCCTTTTCTTCTTTTACTTTATTTATTTATTATTCATTTATTTAGTTGTTGGGCAATTCCATCGTTACAGACGTAACAATCGCAGACTTTGAACACAAATAATTCTGGTTTGGGCTGATGAAAGTCTTCAATTTTTTTTCCTGTAGTGTAACTTTATGATGTTTATGCTACGTTAAATTTGCGTGCAGATTGCTTAATTACAAAAAAATACAGAAATTAAAAACTGCCTGTTACAGACGTAATTCACAAAACAGCAAAAACTCGACTATGTCATACAACTTACAATATTCCTCTGAATTATACGGAAATTTTGAACTTTTTTTTTAATACGTGTTCTAGAGACTTCAAGCTTTCTAAAACCATAAAGATTGTGTGGATTTTGACTGCCGAATTTGTGAAAAAAATTCATAAACTTGTTACGGACGAAACAAAGTGGTGTTACAGACGTAACATCTCTGATTTGAAAGTAGAAAACAGTATTTTAAAGCAGGAATAAACAAAGATTTGTGTGCTAAAACAATACAGTAGCATTAATTAACACATTATTTGAATATTTTAAGTTATACTGTAACAGTTTTAGAAAATTTGGGTAAGTCTGGGGAGTTGAGAGCATATGCCGATATGTCAATATGTAACAATAAATAAATGCATCTTAAGACAATTATTTCCAAGAAAGATTGACACAAGAAAAGTTTAGAAGGGCCTTCACACAAATTTATTTATTTGTATTCTTAAAATTAATGCATAATGGGGCTGCTACATAAAAAAATCGGGAAAAGTAAATTCCTCCCTGGAATCAGTGATTGGTCTTAGGAGAACTTAAAAATTTGAAAATGTTGGATGATATAGCAGAATACTCTAGTACCAAACTAAAATTTAACCTTCTTGGTGACAGTTGGTCGATTTTGATAATTTTTTTTGAATGAAAAAGTGTGTCCTTTTTCGTCCGACGTTCTTGAAATTCGAACGGCATTTTCGTATTCTGTTCGAAAACAATGCATTTCGCGGGCTTTTGGCAAATTCGCGATGTTAGCCCACCGTTCGTCCAATTTTGGCGTCAGCTTTAAAACATTTTCCTGGGGCATATAAATAATTTTAACTTTTTCTGCAATGGAGTGTGCACACTGAAAAAAGGAAGGAGCGTCGTTGACAAATGGTGTTCTAGATCTTACTCTCTGCCAAACCTGGTGCTTGACCATACCCCCAACTCCATCCACAGCTCCCTTTCCATGTGACGTAGCAAAAACATGCCAGTTGAGGTATAAATTATAATCAGTTATACCATATGTGTATTTTATTAATCTTAAGAAATAAATTTCAATTACATGCCGACATAATTAAAAATTTCAAAATCAGAATACTAGAAACTTTAGTACTCGTACCATATTATGCTATATACATGTATTGCTCATCCTGTGCTTTTTATCTATTTAATTGGAAATTTACTTTTGCTACGGACGTAACATAGAGCCATTTGTTAGGTCCGAAATGTTACGTCTGTAACAGCATTAATTTAAAAACTAAATCAGTTGCAATATTTTTAACTATGGTGGGCAATTACTCTAAGAATTTGCCAAAAGGACCATTAAGGGTTTTTTTTAATTTTGATTTTTTGGGACGTAACGACAACTTTTGCTTCTTTTTTGTTACAGATGTAACATCAAACTTCTTTGTTTCAAACTTCAACTACACCATTTAGATAAAATCAAAAGAAATTAATGAATGCATATTATTATAGTACCATCTTAGTAGTTAAAATTGTACTACAAGTAGTTATTTTTGTTTTTATTTTTCGATGAGAAATATGCATTTGAAAATGTGTTCTTTTTTCTGATTTTTACAAGTTCGTGAATATCGTACTTCCAACTAAGAAAACAAGTATTATTCTAACTCTCTCCAAAAAACTAATGCAGGATTCTTAAAATATACATCTTAAGCTTTAAAATGATGTATAACATAGCAACATAACTTCAATATGAATTTTTGACCAATTGGTTTCACTTTTCATGGAATGGCCCTGTTATCTTTTTTTTTCTGTATTGGTTTTTCACTTACTTATAATTAGCTGAGTTTTTCCAAACTGATAAATGCCTGAAAATATTATATATTTCGCAGCCATTTTAAATTGTCTATAATTATTACACTTATGTTTTAGATAGAAAATATAGGGAATTAACTTTTGAAAGACTTTTGATTGACTTTTTAACGTTTCGAGTAAAACGTGTTGAAAGTTCACGACGTAGGTTGACTTTCATCGCTCAGTGTTTTTTTAATTCATGCGGTACACACAGCAGCGCGTGACTGGTTTGCTATTATCATCTCTTGCCCTAAATAATATGAGAGTTTCTCTAATGGTTTGTACTAATTATCTCCAAATAATAATATTTTTTTTTTGGTACTTTTACTCTTTGCTCTTAATTGTTACATTTTTAGAAAGAGCGAAAAGCTATTCTTTTGGACAAGAAACACTCCCTACACCGTTGAGGGTTTTATTCCTAGAGTCGTACGAATTCAGTAACTCCTGAGAAAACTAACAAGATTTGGTGCAAAATTCAATCTATTAGAAGAACCATTGACCAAATTAGTTTGCCACTATTTGATGAATGATTACTTATACTTAAAATAATTTTGTTATTACATTTATGTTTTCTATTTTAAATGCTCAGTCGGAACTTATTGTGATAATGTGAGCAAGAATCAGTCTAAAATTTAGTTGTTTAAAAATAAAAAATAAGTTGTGTCCTATTTAATTATTCATGTTTAATATTTCAAAGCAGCAGTAAAAAGTATGAAAGTGCACGTTAAGCACATTGCGCTACTGTACAATTATTTTCTTGATTACATTATCTGACATTTCGAAAATTTATATTAAGTACAAAAAGAGAAGTAAAATAAAAAGGAATAATGTAAATGAAAATTTGGGTTTGATTTGCTGTAGCCAGAGGGCACAAAAATTGAAAAGTTGGGTATTCAAAAGGACAAATATTGAAGCTTCATTTTAAAATTCCAGGAACTGGAAATTGAATTCGCAAATAGCAAAAGTTCAAAAGGCTCCTTTGTTATATAGATTAGTCAAATAAACGAAACATTCTTTAAATGGAGAATTTTATATTTTAAGCGTAATTTGTAAGGGTGCATTGGATATGTTTTTAAAATGCTTGAATGGAATTAAAAGTCTATATTTGCTCAGAACGTGAAAAAGCGCTGTGTGCTAAAACTTGCGAAAAATTATTTTTATTTAGAGTTAAACGTCTTCTTTGTCAGTTAAAACGAAATATATTTTTTTCTATTTATATGGGCGTATACTTGTGATGTTTTATGAACGATTGTGATAAATGTGGTCACATCGCTACTATTTGTGTTACTTGTAAATCAAACACATTAAAGTAGGCTCAAACGAAGAAAAAAGAACAACATTATCAAAATTTAAAATATTTTTGTTGATTTTAAAGGTTCGAGAATTTTCAACGGAAGTTTTATTCACACTGTACTCTGAAAAACGCAACTGTTAACTGCCTTTGGTGTTAGGGAGATGCTTTAACAGCACAAAAAGTCGGTCATGTCTGGCTGCTCTCTTCTGAAATTATTAGGTACCTAAAAACGTAATTCTTGGCTCATGGTTGGGGAAAGAGTAAGCATCCAATTCGAGATTCCCTCCTGTAATTATTTTTTAAAAAATCATAAAGCTGTCTTTTAAAATGACGGTTTCCACAGCTCTTCGACAGAAATGTCTAAAAACAAAATTTTAAGCTATGTATGGTTTTGTCAGAGAAAGAGGTGGGTGGTTCTGGATCTTTACCCCTCAAGTTTTTTAAAAGTGAAGTTTTTAAAACGTAATTGTAAGTTTTTTTGCCTATCTAAGTTCGGTGAGCAAGGAGGGGTGAGGAATTAAGAACTTTTCTTCGAACAATTTTTAAATGAACATGAATAAAACGTAATTTTAGGCCTTTTTAGATAGTTACGCTATGAAAGATAACCTCATAAAATAAATGTTAAAGCTATATCCTTGCCGATCTGTGAGAAAAGGCTTCCTACCGCTCTCGCCGAAAATATGTCCTCTCAAGCAAAATTTCGAAACTTACCCACCGCCCCCTTACCGCCCAAAATTAGTCCACCGCCCCCCTGCCGCCCAAAACATGTTCACCACCCCTCAACATCGTCCCACCGCCCACCAGGGGGCGGTATCGCCCCCGTTGAGAACCACTGCTCTAAATGAATGGAAAGATAAATTTTGATGGTGACTAAAGTCCATAATGAACACTGTAGCTTTTCAGTGCTGATAGAAGTAGCAAATCATTGGAGGTTGAGGAATGAGGAATATTTTCAGAGGCCCTGTTCTACTGGAAGATGGAAATTCAGACACTCTCCTTTACTGGTCTAAAGGAAATTGATGAAAGCTAAGTAGTAAGTTACTCCCCCCCCCCCACCACATTAAAGTAGGCTCAAACAAAGAAAAAAAAACAACATTATCCAGCTCTAAATGAATGGAAAGATAAATTTTGACGGTGACTGAAGTCTATAATGAACACTGTAGCATTAGTCTTTCAGTGCTAATAGAAGTAGCAAAACATTGGAGGTTGAGGAATGAGGAATATTTTCAGAGGCCCTATTCTACTGGAAGATGGAAATTCAGACACTCTCCTTTACTGGTCTAAAGGAAATTGATGAAAGCTAAGTAGTAAGTTACCGCCCCCCCCCCCCACATTAAAGTAGGCTCAAACAAAGAAAAAAGAACAACATTATCCAGCTCAAAATGAATGGAAAGATAAATTTTGATGGTGACTTAAGTCCATAATGAAAAATGTAGTATTAGCCTTTCAGTGCTGATAGAAGTAGCAAATCATTGGAGGTTGAGGAATGAGGAATATTTTCAGAGGCCCTGTTCTACTGGAAGACGGAAATTCAGGCACTCTTCTTTACCGGTCTAAAGGATATTGATAAACGCTAAGTAGTAAGTTACGGCCCCACCCCCCATCCCCCGAGCCTGGGCTAAGGCAAAAAAAAAGGCAATGCAATACACCGCCAACTCGATTATTTCATCCAGAGACTACAGTTTCGTCCTTATTGTGGACTCATTCATCTGGAATAAGAAGTGACTAAGCTGACGCAAATATTCTCTTATAGAAGTTAAAGGCCTATTCACATTACGACCGATCCGCCCGTCCGAACTGAATTTTTCGCTGCGAAACTGGTTTGCGAAATCCGTTGCCATGACAGCACGCCGAAAAATCGGCTTTCGTCGCCGTTCTAGAATGCTAGATTTCGTCGGGGCCGAAAACAGACCGGTTGTTTGGTAGCGACTTCGTTGGATCTCGCCAGGTGCGCGCTCTTTGTAATTAGTGGGGGAATACCGTCACGTGCCTTTCGGACGGAGCTAGTGCGAATGCTCAAAAATTTTTACCTCCTTCCGTCACGTCCGAAAAACCACTTCGTTCGGCCGGATCGGTAGTTCTGTGAATAGGTCTTAAGAGTGCCAAACAACTGATAGCTAACATAGAATTAGCACACTAGGCCGCAATAGCGAGGAAATGCAACGAGTTGAGACGAGAAGTCGCAACAATGGTTGTGCCGTGCTATGTTTGAGGGCGCTCGTTGGTATGCTAATTCTAAATTAGCAATCAGTTTTTTGGCCCTCTTAGCTTCTGTAAGAGAATATCTGCCTCTACCTCGGTTACTTCCTATTTCAGACTGATGAGTCCACAATAAGGACGAAACTGCAGTCTCTGGATGGAATAACCGAGTTAGCAGTGTACTGTAGGTAACTCGATGAATAGTACGTAATAAAAACAAAGTACTGCTTAAAAAAAGAAAGGCACATCACCTTCATAAATGCTCTTAAAAGCTTTAGAATAGCTCAGAAAAGTTTTTTTTATATCTTGAAACGCCAATGACGTTTTTCCAATCAAATTTATCAATACTAGCAATGTGTCTGCCCCGAAAAAAACGTAGAATAACGGCAGAAGATAGTTATCCATTTGTGAAGATACTGTATTTATTTTCCATTGTCAAGCTCCTCTTACGATTCAAATTATTTTGGTGGTCTATTAGATAAACCATAGATAACAGCTACTATAATCAGTAATTTTTTCGACTACTTTTAAATTGTCCAAATATTCAATGGCTACCACAGAAAAGGACCATCTATAAATACTTTATTCGAACATCATATTCGTCGTATAGTGAAGGAATTTCAAAACTTTTTAGATTCGGGGCATCTTTTGAAGAATTGGAATTTTTAAGAGGCGCTCCAATCTTTCTCCTTTTTTCGTGCGTACATGTACAATGCACGAAGTACCCTTGAACGAAGTACCCTTGGCACTTCGAGACTCCGAACGCCTTTCCATGCGGCACCCACTTTGGAAATCTGTGGTATAGTGGAGCAATGGCATGATAATTATTCTTAAGTTATCCAAATACTGTCCAAAATGTTGGATAGTTTGATTGGGGGGAAACGTCGTGATTTTTAACATTATTTTACACATAATGGAGCGTGCATTTTATTTTTAAAAATCCAATTTATCCACAAAATATGGATTTTTGTTATTGGCAAAAAAATAGGTTTCGCTTTGACAAACAATTTTTCACCACCGAAAATTAATGATTATAAAATTCTCCATTTCCAGTTGGGGAGGGTGCCCTAAGACAAATCATTGTAGGGGAAAGCTATCGTACAAGTTGTTTTTACGCCAACTGCTACGTAAAATGTATTTCATCGAATCACATTTTTTCCCGACGTTCTGGTGTTGTTTTCTAGGTCTATGCTTCGAGTAGGATCATTGTTTTCTCCAGGGCATGTCGAAAAGCTACGGCATGTTGCTCAAAAGAAAATACGGCGTCTTATCCAAAGGCCTTCATTTTGACTGATTGGCTAGCTGTTTTGTTGATACTTATGGGTGAAACACATGATACAGCATCTTCCCCTATACGGCGTCTCGCCCAATCTGCCTTCTGTGTTTTCTTTGCCAACCAGGGCTTAACACTTAAACGCAATATAATTTTCAAAAGTTCACAATATTGCTGTAAGCTATAGCATTTAGCATAAGAGAGTAAAAAAAGGAGTAATTAGTTTTCTGACTGTGTATCAGTACACTCAAATTGCTTCCATTTATTTACAGATTTCCTTTCCCGTGGCCATGTATCTTATTTTCAGAGTAGTTCTTGAATCCCAATAATGAATATCATTTTTTGAAAATGTTAAGGCTACAGTGGACAAATAAAATGGATTTTTTTCAATTATTGATTTACATGTCTAAAACTTTGTGTGCTTGTATTATTGTATATTTACGACATCTAAAAGCATAAACAACACAAATTAGTGCAAAAACAGTGAATATTTTTTTTTTCAAATTTCAAATTTAAATATTTTTTTAACAAAATTTCAAAATGTTCCAGGCGTCGCAATTTTTTTTCAAACTTTGAATTTCCACCTAATTTCTAATCATTAGGCATGACTGCATAAAACAATGCATTACATGCAATGTTTCATGCGATAGTTTATAAAAGATGGCTGAAAATGAAAATTTATATGATTTTTTCTACTGAAAATTTTTATTTTCAGCCATCTTTTATAAACTATCTCATAAAACATTGCATATAATGCATTGTTTTGTGCCATCATGCCTAATGATTGGAAATTAAGTGGAAATTCAAAGTTTGAAAAAAAATTGCGACGCCTGGAACATTTTGAAATTTTGTTAAAAAAATATTTAAATTTGAAATTTGAAAAAAAAGTATTCATTGTTTTTGCACTAATTTGTGTTGTTTATGCTTTTAGATGTCGTAGATATACAATAATACAAGCACACAAATTTTAGACACATAAATCAATAATTGAAAAAAAATCAATTTTATTTGTCCACTGTAGCCTTAAAGTTAATTTAATGGGTATTTTTTTCGAATTAATTTCAGTTTAAGTAAAAAGTTTTTAAATGTATTAAAATCTATTGCAACGACATTGATAACTTGCGCTGTAGAAATAGCTGCAATGATACTTTTTCCTTACACTGACTGTATTGTCTAACCTCGTTTTCAGAAAAATGTTTCTTTCTAAGTCTGTTTCGTTTGCAAAAATTCTCCCTCTATGTAACTTAGAAAATTCCAGTTACAGTCAGCGATGTCTGCAAACACAGTCTAAAATATTTTCAAAAAAGCATTGAAATCAGTTTCTCTCAAAAGCGGATTTTATTTGAATAAACTCCTTTCTGGAGTTTTTCTTTGGAAATAAGAACAAGATGCAGAAAATTTTCTTTCTGCTCCTTTTCCAAACGAAGCTTTGCTGAAAATATTTCTTTTTATAAATCTATATAAAATATTTGCTACTTCATGTAACAAAGTGACACATAAATGGAAAGTGGCGTGAAATGAGATTTATTAAAAGTTTTACAATTTTTTGAATTCAACACTCTATGTCATGCAAAAACAACAGTTCGATGTAAGTTTTTTCTTTGAACAGTAAAACCTTTTACAGTTAACAGAGAATTTAAGAGATAAAAAATAAGGAGGTAAACAAAGTTACATATTGCTGTCAAAATACTTGTATCGAAAATAATTATGTCTGAAAAATAATTTTTTATGCTTCACTTTGCTACTTTTCTTTTCAATAATTCTTCGAAAGAGAGTTTATTATGTCACGTTTTTATTTATACTAAAATTGACAAAAATCGATATTCAATTTCCAAAAACTTTTCAAGCATTATATATCACAATGTAACTTACATTTCGTTCCTTTTTGCTGCTCATTTTGAAAAACTTATAATTTGCATAACAACAACAGTTCATAAAAATAAAATGCATAACTATGTATAAGAAATATACATTCTAGCTAAAATAGCCGTTGTTTGACAGCACTGCAAAAAGTAAACTGTTGCTTGTACAATATAATTCTAGCAGTCAAGGCTCCAGTTTAAAACTGTAAAAGACGCAGTAATAATACTGCTAATTTTACAATGACTACTGGGTCATTCCATAGTGACTAACGTAACATTCAGAGCTGAATTTGTAACTGTTTTTACTTGTAACTTAAAGGATTAAAAATATTTTTAGTTATGCTGTTGGATTTACAATGTACATGGTATCTATGTATCATTTCTGCGAAGAATTTAAAACAAAATTACTGACAATAGATATTTTTTCAACCAAAATAGCAGTGTGACTAACGTAACATTTTTGCTACCCTGAAAATGAATGCTCATGTTGTGAGGCAAAAATTTCTCAAAGTTAAGCAAGCGTTAAAAATTGAATGATATATTTGAAAAATGTGTAAAGTTGGCTTTTAAAAACATAAAACACATTTATTAAATCTTATTTTTTTTTTTTAGTCTTAAGTGTTGCTTTTACTCTAGATGGAGTGTGACTAACGTAATCATCGAATAACAAGCAGTAAACACACTACAAACTATTTATTATATCTAATCTCAGTGATAATTACAATACGTTTACATTTTTTTAACTTCTTATGTTGTATGATTTTTATTTAGTTATGTATTTATTTATTTTTCGATACTTTTTCACTTTGGTATTTTTTTTTCTTCGGCTGAGGTTGACATTTCTGTGGAATGACCCTACTGTGCTTTTTACAGTTTTTAACTGGAACCTCTGCTGCCAGTATAATACAGTAAAAGCATTTTCCTGTTTTTTTCTTTCTATGTTTGACTTTTTTCTTTCCTTTTTTTTTTTTTTTTTTTTGCTGTGAGGATACTTGAGTTTGAGATAGAGTTGAGAGGGCTGATAAAGTGAGGAAAAGTATTTTCAAAATTTCTTACTTCACACACTTTTATTAGTAGACAGCTTTTTTGGGGAAAAAATAAAAATTGGTGATAATCTTTTTGTTGATTTTTGCGCCATTTCTTGATACAAAATTTGTGTTCAAATATCCACGTATGTTTGCTCACTTTTATATTTCACACTGATTGTATTATTAATTTTTTATATGTTAAGCTGAATCGCAATAAATGACAAGTCGTAAATTCGTAGTCGTCTTTGCTCCCCTGTGTCTCCTTTGCACCTAAATTGCACATAAGAGGATTCAACTTTCCATAACTGACTCCACTTTTCAAAAATAATTACTTAAATTCACCAAACTCTTAGATAAACCCAGGAGGAAAAATAATTTTTATTGAATTTAAAATACCGAATTCTTGCATTGTTTGAAGGAAAAAAATTGATGTTTACTATTTTAATAATATTTTAGATTTACTAGCCCTTTATGTATCAATGTTTGCTTCAGAAGAAGCTTTAATTTCGTGCTTTTGATACTATTTTTTTGGAAAAACCAAATAGAATAAGTTTGACAAATTTTAGCATTACATTTTAATATTTTTCCCATTTTTTCCTTTAAAACACACAAAAAAAAAAAAAAAAAAGAATTGCAAAATTTCACACTGAGAAATGTTGAAAACAAAGCTGAAATGAATTTCTCAGCCATTTCTGAAAACAATATCGCTAAAGAATCACGCTACACTTTTCTTCCACGATATAAACCTTCAAAAAAAAAAATCATTGAATTCCGATGGCATACTGCCTACTTCGGTTCGTTGAATCCATTACATAGGGAAGAAATACATTCCCCGTTGTTGGTTCAAAGCTCCCAATCAAATCCATAGCAACCTTCCTATTTCAAGACCGGCTCAAGTAGTCAGTAAAAAGAAAGTCTTCCAATAAAAGGAGCTCAGAAACGTGATTTTCTCTTATTTACTTTCGTCGAGATTTCAAAACGAATAACAATGACTGAAAGTTAAGATATAGGAGGCCATTTTTTTCTCTGGAACAACTCGTTTATGCTATCTCTAAAGACTGATATTTTCTGAGATAGACAGCGTAATGACCGGAGTAACTCTCATGTGAAACAATCTATGTTAAAAGTTACAATCAATAGTTTTGCAGAAACTCACCAAGGAGAACCATGAAAGCAATAATAATGAAATCCCGTATACTAGATTGTAGAAAACTATTCTTTGAATGATAAATACCCTCTATAACAAAAATATCGACGCACTCTCAATCAGACAACTCCTTCTTCGTGCGTCGATTTTTTTGTTATAGCATGTATGACACTTCAAAAACTGAACTGTTGTTTTTACAGTATAATACTGGTAGCAGATGTTCTAGTTTAAAACTGTAAAATGCACGGTAATAAAAGGTAAAATTAATAATTTGACAGTTTATTACTGTGGAATTATCAATTTTACAGGTTACTACTGTAAAGTTAGCAATTTTACAGTTTAGTATCGTAAAGTTAGAAATTTTACAGTTTGTTAGTGTAAAATTAGCTGTATTATACTGTAAAAACAATATGCATTTTTTCCAGTGTAGCATGTATTATATATTTGCCTTTGCGTGACTTCAGACACTCCAGGATCCCCTGTACTTGCCACAACTCGTGGTTTAACCGGGATAGGGCCCTGAAGAGCGCTCTGTTATTTTTGAACCAGAACCAAGGGTCGAGCAAACCCTTGGCACGGCATCCCCAGAGGTATCGTTTCACTTGGAGTGACTTTGTGACCACGACATTTTTAACGTCCCCCACCCACCATTAATCAAGACGGTAAATCTTTCATCGGCTAGGATCGAACCCGGGTCTCTCCTGTCACGAGTCCGACGCCTTACCGATCGGGCTACCATGGCCCGCCTTTGCGTAACTGCATGCACAGTTGAAAAGTCTTCTTACTTATTTCTTCTTTGCATAGCTCTTTTTAATCTCCCTGGTAGAAAAAACTGAAGAAGTGACCTCTTTGAAACTTTAAAACACACGCGTGAATTTTTCATGTTAGTTTCACGTTTTATAAAAGGAATTTTTCAAGCACGTTAGTTTGCGTAAGCGATCGCTTGCATGTCAAAAGCAGATTTGAGGAAACTAAAATCATGAAGCTGATTTAATAACAACAATGACGTACAGTTATAATGCTATCAATTTTAAATTATCAATTTCTCTTATGACCTATATTGTTATTATAGCCTACTATGACTATGTATTTATTATGGCATATTATGGCAATATTTTGATTTTGCCCTTCTATTTCGACCCACTTTAGCCTTGCACACAACTTCAGGCAAAAATTAAGTATTCATATCTCAAAATGAACAACGATAACATGAAATATGTGTTGAGACCGAAAATGAACTTATATGATTATCTCGTTTTATTTAATAACATTGAAAAAAAAATTAACGGAGGGGATCTTTTTTCCAATGAAAATTAACTAACTACTAGTCTCCCTGCATCACAAAAGATAGTTAGAGAAACTATAAAATCTTTAACTACTGAGATTTTTTTGAGGCGATTATTTCTCCCTCCCCATTTCTTAAAAATTAACAAAGATAGCTTATAACAACATCAATGATAAAGATAGCAAATATATGAAATTATTAATTACAAATACGAACTCAATTACATTGGGTTAATGTGAACCTGTATGATTTCCCATAAACCAGAGCTGTAACAGTGGAATATTTTAATACTGCAATACAGTGACGTCATTTCGAATTTTTTCAGAGGGGGTGGGGGCAAAGGATGCATACGCAATGTAAAATTTACCAAAAAGTGGCAAAAACCACGCCTACTTATATGCCAATACATTGATTTCCCAAAGTAAGGGGGGCAATTGACCCCCCCCCCCTGCCCCCCCTAAATGACGGGCCTGCTGCAATAAGGTAAAAAATACCTTTACAACTTCAGAAATTTTCTCCGACATCCACTTATTGTTTTTGAAGTTCTTTAAAACTGAGGGCTATGACTGCGTTGCTCTGACTGATGGATGGATGGATGGTGTCAGAAGTCTAAAAAAAAGAAAATGCTGGTGATGTTTTACACACTTGTGCAGAAGTTTTATCACTGTGTGCAAATCAATATCTTTTAAATACTAGATATTATACTCTCATTATACGAAAAAAAAACACGAAACTTTGAAACCCAAAGGTAGGCGTTTTATACTAGAACGCACACTGTCCCAAATTCGATTGCTCAAATAGCTCACATAATTTCCCTCAACTACAAAAAAATTAAACCTTTCAGAACTTTTGTTTAATGCTTTAAAGAAGGGGTTTTCTACTTAAGTAGGTACCTTTAAGTTAAAAGTTTGTGTTCTGATATAGCATGAAGAAAGCTGATAATGCCAGTGAAATATAAAGCTTCTTGTTCAGTTTTACAGCTAACTAAAAGTACTAGAAAGTTCATAAGCAGACTAAAAGCAAGATTTGAACATCCTCAGAACCGAGGGTGGTTGTTTTGCTGTTTATGCTTGATTGATCGTGTAGCCTTGTACTGAAAGATCAGTTGATATTGAAATTTAAAAAAATATAACGTAAAATTAAAATTCCCTGTTGAATGCTGCTTTTAAAATGTATATTCAAATACTTATACAGTTTGGACAATCTTTCGGACAAAGTTTTGCTTGATAGACGATAGCTTTGAGTTTTAGAACAAACAAATGGCACATATTGTTTCTATAGGTTTTATTCCTTGCTTTCTTAATAAATGTTCAAGACACATCTCCCCTGATTTTTTGACAATCTTCAAAATTAAGTCAATATAGTGGGCCATGGTAGCCCGATCGGTAAGGCGTTCGATCCTAGCCGATCAAAGATCCAGCGTCGTTACTAATGGTGTCTGGTCGACGTGAAATAAGAGTCGTGGTTACAAACTCACTCCAAGTGCAACAATATCTCGGGGGGATCAGATGTTTGCTCGGCCCTGGTCTGGATTAAAAGAACGGAGCGCTCTGGAGCTAAATCGGACTTCCACCTTAATGGTGCTCGTAAAAGCGGAAGCCGTACTTGTTCCGCCTTAATTCGGGTAGATGTGTCGACTCGGGTTCTTGAGTAACGACTTGTTTCGTTGTTGTTTCAGAAACAGCAACGGAACAAGACAATATAGTAAGTTAAATATGCCATTTAATACTATATAACTTTGTGTGTGTGTGAAAGGGTTTTGAGATACATATTAAAATATTTTATGAATGTAACTGCTATTGTTTTACGTTTATTTATTTATTTATTTTTTCACATCAATTTAGTTTCTTTTCGATTTTTATATTTTTGTTTTTCCAAACTCTTTGGATATAGTCGGAAGATTGAGTCAGATGTATTTAAAAAAACAAATCAAACGCCCGATAGGGGCCAAGTATATTCGATTTAGCAAGCGTTTGCTAAAGATGCTGTTACGATCGTTATTGACTATTAATTAATTAGTAAGAAGAAAATTCGTTCAAAATAATACTTAGACAAGAAAAATGCTTTTTTTTGTGTGTGTGTGTGTGTTTTAAGAGCTTATTTTTTAGCATATTTCACGCATTATTAAGATGTATATTTTAATCTTTTAAAAGTCCATAATCCAGGGCCCACCAATAGCTTCATAAAAATAGGAAAGTGAATAGTGGGAGTTAAACCTAAATTAAATGCCTGTGCTAGCCCTTTTAAGCACTCACAAAGCAAAGCCCTTTCTTTTTCTCCAACGTTTTCCAAACAATCACTTTAATCCAGTTCCATTGCATTCCTCTTAATATCTCCTTTTTTCTTTCTCTCTGCTATTGTTTCCATTTTAGAACAATGGCCGCCCGGGGCTTGAAAGAAAAGCCTCATTTATTTGTTTACTTATGTCCACTCTTTTCTCGATTAATTCAAGTCCTATCTCAAGCGAGGTAAATAAAGAAAGCAATAAATGTCGATTTACAGCCAACATCTGTCCGAAAGAAAATATCAAAACATTAAAGATTTATCCTAGATGTAACCATTTTCTTTAAAAGCTTCATCTCCTAAATGCGTTTTCGGCGACGCAAAAAATACATTCCATAAGGTAAAAGCATTAGCGATAGACTCAGCTCAAGGCACAGTTTCACAAGCATTTTTGGAAGTAAATTCAGATAAATGAAAGAATTTATGCACAATAGCTCCAAATCGTTGTCGAATTAACTATAAGACTGCCCTCAAGGCGTATTTATTTCAAGGAAGTGGCGTTATTACACTATTACTTCTTAAACACATGATGTTCTACGTTGTTAGCTTCTTTTTGTGTCTATTGAGTAACACTAATGGAGATACTCTGCATTTTTTTTAAAATGCACATCAGCATTGTTTTAAAAGTAGTATAAGAGGACTTTATTGAATTTATAAATGCTTTCCATAGCACTTTTTTAAAGCACCTGTAGAGTTCCGGTTGAGTACATAAAAACCTACTGTAGTAAAAATATATTACAGTGAACTCTCACTTATGCGCCTTTTTCACTTATACGACGATTGTCAGTGGTCCCAGTTCATGCCATAGTAAAATAATAATAATTTCATTCGTTTATGCGTCGCTCTAAAGTTTAATATTTCATTTATACGCCGAATTTTTTTCTTACGATATAAAAAAAAAAAATCTTTAAAAAATGAGAATTTTCTCCACTTTCTTTCGTATTTCTCACTCTCGTAAGAGGTATTATCTAAGCATGAACTAGATTTCGGAGTCTGGTATATCTTATCTGTTTTTCTAATTTGCACCCTTTGCTGAGAATCCGTGCATGCAATGGAGAGAAACAATTCATACTTTTCTTTCAGTCCCGTAAATGAAAGAGGTTGGTTTGTTTAGTGACGACCTCAGTAGTGTTTGAAATGGGGCGGGTGCGTGCAACTCTCCCTTGAGATTAGATCCCTAAAGCTTTTTCCCCTTTCTTTATTTGTGGTTTTAGCACTTCAGGTGTCCAATTTGCAAACTTTAAACTTGTGAGACATTTAAGACTTGCCTTTCAATCATGGTTTTAACCAAATGGTAACAAGAAGTTCTGTCAAGAACTAAACGAGCCTACTTTCCCGTACATCGACATCGGCATTCTAGCATCTGATCATTATTCTCTTGATTATCTAAGACTAAAAATTATGTCAAACATACCTTTAAAAGCAAAATATACCTCTCTCATCAGATGAAATAGACACATAAAAAGTAAATAAATGAATAAATAAAGTTTTGTCGCACCTTTTAAAGAATGTAACTGTTACAGTTCTTCCGTAGAAAAATTCCTCAATTGTTTTCAAAAAAAAATTTAAAGTACAAAGTACATCAAAACACATTTTATCAAAAAAAGAAAAAAAAAGAAAAAAAAAGAAAAAAAAACTCGTCCGTTGATAAAATGTCTCGAATTTCACTTTTAATCCGTTGCCAGTTGTTAAATATAAATTAAGAATAAAATGCCCTAGTGAATGAAACATTTTTGTTACAAAAAAAATCGTCTGCCAAAAATAATAATAATAATAATAATAAATTCAATAAAACAAATGAATAAATAAACAAAAAATCGTCTGCACAGTCAGTCATTTTTTTCGGACTGTTTACTCAAAAGTTATTAGGGGTGACAGCTTGCTTGAGCGGTTCAATGTTGAATGAAAAATTGTTCAAATCGGAAATGTAAATACGGGAATGAAGTATCCTTGAAAAGTTCTTTCCAACAAAAAAAAGTTTGTTCAAATCGGACTGTTCATTAAAAAGTTAGTATCGCGGGACCGGTTATTTGAACGGCTCAAAGTTGAACCAAAAATTGTTCAAATCAAAAAATCAAATATGGGAATGAGCTGTACTCGCCGAGATCTTTCCAACAAAAAAAAGTTTGTCCAATTCGGAATGTTCATTCAAAAGTTATTAGGGGGGGACAGACAGACAGACCGACCGACAGACCGACCGACACACAAATTCCCCATCTCAATACCCTACTTTCAAATTTTTAATTTTTCGATATTCATTTTACCTCTTTATTTTTTTAACTTGGCGATATTTTTTGGACTTGGCGATATTTTTTTTAACTTGGCGATATTTTTTGGACTTGGCGATATTTTTTCGATGCATTAAGCTACTTTTAATACTTTTTTCGTCTTTCTTTTGTTTTTAACGGGAAAGTAGGCTAAAAAGGCGAGATTGTTCTGGTGTGAAAGTGAATGGAGTGAAATTTGAAGAGAAAACCTTTCAACGACTAGAAAAACTATAGGTTATCATTTTGAATATCCAGAATCGAGTTTGAAATGAGTTCTCACAGAAAATTATCCAGTTCTCAAGTAGCCCTTTATCAATATCAACCTATTCTCTTTTGAAACATTCTAATCATTGCTCTCATTAGAACTTATGCTTTATTTCAACTTTTGAATAGGCTATTTCACTTTTGCGCCTTTTTCTGTTGGTCCCTTGGGCCGGCTCATAAGTGAGAGCTCACTGTATATGTACACTGTAAAAAATTGAATGTTATTTTTACAATATAATACAGCTAATGTCATAGGAATACACTATGAAAATTGCTAATTTTACAGTAATAAACTGTAAACTTGATACTTTTACACTACTAAACTAAAATTCCAAATTTTACAGTAACAAACTGTAAATTTGCTCATTTTAGTTTCTTACCGTGAATTTTAGTTTTAAACTGGAACCTCTGCTGCCAGTATTACACTGTTATTTTCACAGTATAATACAGCAAAATTTCACGGCAATAAAATGTAAAATTGCTAGCTTTAAAGTAAGAAACTAAAATTGCTAGTTTTAAAGTTTATTACTGTCCATTTTGCAGTTTTATATTGGAACCTCGACTGCCTGTATTATACTGTAAAAACAACAGTTCATTTTTTGCAGTGTATGTGTACAGACCACATGATAAATTCTCAAGAAATAAATAGAATTCCGCATTAAATTAGGAAGAACATGCATTTTATCTACCTCAGGCGTTGAGGATTTTTTATATGTTGTTAGAGATTACTGTGTTCTGTTTTTGAGGATTTGATTCTTTAAAGCAGCCGATTCAATTAACCACTGATTCAATGACCCGGCGCTCCATGTAATTATATATAATTGCGGAACATTTATTTTAATGAGCCATATATTTAGTTAAAGTCTATCTTTTTCAGTGCGGATGGTAACTACGAAGTTACAATAATGACGAAGGCCATCATCCACAGCACTGGCAGGGTGGTATGGAATCCTCCAGCCATCTACAAAAGCTCTTGCCACATCGATGTCCAGTATTTCCCCTTCGACAGACAGACGTGCCTCATGAAGTTCGGCTCGTGGACATACGATGGATATCATGTAAGCACGTTCTCGTGAAATTTCTGAATTTCAATTTTGGTTGGTTGTCTTGTAACAGTGCTGCGTACTGGTTGCTCACCAGTTACAGATCTAGTCCCTTCATTAAATGCTAGCATTCATTCTTTCATGTGATACTCCTATTGGTGGATAGCAATTGCGTAAGATGCCCAAAGAAAGTAAAACTAATAATGAAACTACTGAACTGAAAATAAAACTAAACTAAATGCTGGCATTCATTCTTTCATGTGTCACTCCTCTTGGTGGATAGCAATTACGTAAGATACCCAAAGAAAGTAAAACTAATATTCTGCTCTTCAATGCAACACTCTGAAAATTCGATTCATTTGATTCAGTATTTTTTTTCATATGCGGAAATTTCAAAATTATTTTAAGGTATCTATTGATTAATTTCATATCATTTTTATTATTATTATTATCATTGTTATTATTTCATGATTGTTATTATTACTTTTGGAGGATAGTTTTGTTTAGTTTTGATTTATTAGTTTTAACTAATGAGTCATTATAGTTCATTTATTTTATTTTATTTATCTACTCATTTTTGTATCGGATACTTTTTTTATTAACATTTTTTTCTCATATTATTGCCTTTAATAATTCAAAGTCTTTGACAAAAAGTAGAAGCGAAAATGCCTGACAAAACTTCGGAAAAAAAGAGGAAATAACGAAAGACCTTAGATTTTTTTTTTTTTTTTTTTTTGAGATCCGCCAATCAAATTTATCTATGCAACCAAATAGGCCTCTCTGCACTGAATCACTCTCAAGAATAAACTAATAAAGTTCATTAACTTTTTTATTACATTAATTTTTAAAGGAGAGTTTTTTTTTCACGTTTAACTGAGAGTTGAACACTCACATTAAGCATATTTTCCATTAAGAGAGAATTTGTTTTTTATTCTATTTCTATGCTAAAAAATAAGAGCACTATTTGACATGGAGGCAAAAGCGATAAAAAATAGTATGTTTATAAAAAAAAAAAGTAAATCCAAAAAGTTTGAAATAGATTTAATGTTATCATTCTTCTTCAATGTTGCTGAAAAAAATTCAAAAAGAGTTGAAAATGATTTTAAATTTCGCTTTGCAAAATCATTTTTTTTTTCTCTTGCGCTAAGCAAACTTATGAAATAAATAAAATCGTTTGCACTTGAAGTGTAAAACAAGATACATTTTTTTAAAGAAGCATTTATATTTCCATTTAAGGTAGATTATATTTACCTAATTTTAATTTTTATAAGTGGTAAATAGGTAGTATGATTTATAACTTTAATCATAAAGAGAAATAATTTTAGGTCAAAGAACTTAAGATGAAAAATTCAAATTTATTTTTCTAACAAAATACTTTCTATAAACTGTAATATCAATCATTATTTTAAGTTTTAATTTTATTTATTTATTTTTATTTCTTTTTAGATATTTTTTTTAATTTGATATCTACATATGTGTATAAAAATATCAAATGTATTTATGTAGTTCATTATGGTTTCTTTCTATTTTTATTTTCACTCAAATTTCAATTGGCTTGGAAAAAAAAAGAAAAGCAAACTGCGTAGAGAATTCTCTCATTTTTAGTCTTATTTACTCGATATCAGATTTCCATTTTCTGATAATAACTTCACTTTGACGTTCGTTCGAGAGTTTCCCGTGAAGAATCCAGTATCTTTCATCAGTTGTAAATCTCGAAACTCAAGCACAAACGCAGAAATTCCTCATCCTTTCTTCCTCCCGTCATGCATCGCGGCTTTGTTGGGAGCACATGTCACGAGGACAGAATTTATGATGGAAACACGTAGCGACCCCTGCCGGCAGTATGCGCATTCTTTACTCCGACTTGTCCCCGAGTTAGTTTATTGACGCTACGTGACGTGGGAATAGTTCGATGGAGGGAGTTCGGTCACGTTTTCGGTATAAGGGATGGTTCTTTGGTTTTGTAGCTGGCACGGCATACGTAAGGTCGGCTATTGGGCGTTCGGCAATTTCGCAAATATTGCTCAACGGACCGGAAATTCCAAAATTTTGTCGATTTCTTAAAAATATCGATCAGCGTGAAAAAACGCGCTGTGCATACATCTTAAGTTTTGAAACGAGTAACAAAATGGTTAAGTTCTAAGAAAAATTTATTACAGTACTATTTTTTGGAAAAAAACGTAAAAATCGACTGGGGGTTTATTAATAAAAAAAAAGTATTGAAAATCATATTAAACATGTATTCATCAGGGTTATGTCAAAAGTTTGGCCATAGGACTCCGCTCAATTAAATGCTCATTTGATTGATTTTGATAAATAGCGGTACAGTTTAGACATCGACCAGAAAATATTGATAAGTTATTATTATTATTATTACTTATTTGTTTATTTTATTTTACTTTATTTTATGTATTTTCATTTTTTTATTTATATATTTTTGAACTAAGGGGCTCCACTCCCTGCTTGCTGGCTCGCATCAACCCCCGAATATTTCTTCGTAGTTTTATTTGGTTTGCAAGGATTTAAAGCGATTGTTAGGAATGATCAATTAGGCTACGCCTTACGATTAGAACAAAATACAAACACTTTGGCTTAGAGGCGGTATCTTAAAACAGCTTAATTCCCGAGCTTTTCCTTCAATTTACAAGATGAACCGCTCCATTACTGCTGTCTCTTACTAGTGTGCTAATTTGACTTTAACTACCAATTTTTTTGGCAGTGTGTGTCAGTTTCTATAAGGTAATTTCTGCCCTCATCTTGATTACTGCCAATCCCAAACTTTTAATAAAAACGAAACTGCAAGTCTCGTTTAAACAAGCAGGCGCCGTGTTATATGTAGAATATTCACAGGTTCAAACATTTGATCGTGTTCACAGAAATATTGAAACAAACTGAATAATAATATGCATTTCTTAACTGAATTGAAGATAATTTTAAACCAAATTAAATCAAAAACCAATATTGAGTGAGAGAAATTTCATCTAGTATCTAAAGATATTCAATGAATAGCAAAATTTATAACTTGCACTTTCGTGGCACCGAATATTATGACAGTTTTGAAAACTGCGGTTAACTACAAAATATTTCTAAAACTACTTACAATTATTCAAACTATTTTAAATGATTATTTTTTATTTGTTCGATTATTAGTTAAATACTTGAAATTTAAAATAGGTTACTATACGTCGGTGGCCATCTACACCAAAAACATTCTTTTAGTTTTCACTGATTCCAGATTATTCTTTATTGTAACAGTATGTAATTCTTCGTCATCCCAAGGAAAGCTTTCACTCGCAGCAGTACATGTTCCAACTATAATTCAGAACAGAGCAGAGCAAACGCATAATCATCTCATCTTGAGCTGAAAATATGTCCGCTAAACTCCCAAGTGCAACCACTTCAAATCCATTAAACTTTTACAGTGGTTATAACTTTGAAGTTGTGAAACAGAAATCACGCTAATAATTTTATGAGGAAAATGCTCTTGAATTTATTCCATACTTAAAACTGCGAAACAATCTTCTGGATGCATATTAACGAGATGAAACGCGACGACACTAGTGGGCCTTACATTACTCGTGAAGATCACCAGGCGTGAAATTAAATATATGGTTTCGGATTCTTTTAGCGCTTCTAAAGTAGAGTTATACTGGGTTTCTTTTCTTTTTTTCACGCAGATGATTTATTTGTGTGAATGAATAACTTCAAGTATAGGAGTAAAATTCATAGTAAATAACTTTGTGAGCACTATTTAAAACCATGAAGTGAATTCCATCTTATAGTTCATGTAATAATAATCAGGGCTTAATTTCTAATGAAAGAAAAGCAGGAGCCGTATAGTCTTAGAAACTCAATTTAATATGTAAAAAGTATTACTTTTTTTCTAGTATGAAAAATTGCTCGATACATAAAATGAATGGATGTTTGGGAGGGGTTGGGGGGCTGATCTTTACATGAATTCACAGTTTACGTCGGATCAGATTTGGCACACAGATTCCTGATGCTCTAGAACTCACGTAGGGGTGCGCTACTTCACTTTTCCAACTGTACCGTTATTTGGTGTAAAGTCCGACTTCCACAGTGCACATGCCATAGAGACCCGTTAATAGTCTCATATGCCATAGATAGTCATACATGCCATAGAGACCCGTCAATAATCACATGCCATAGAGACCCGCTAATTATAAAAGTCAAGCATTCACAGCACAACAACACATTCACACAAGAAAAGGAAAAGGACAGGAGATAGAAAGTACATCCATTCTTAAACCGGGATTCGAACCCGGGACCTCCCATCAGGGTCAGACTTTTCTCACCACTAGACAAGGAGGTCGGCTACTCTAATGATTTCAACTACCTTTTGATGCATGGCAAATCATTTCGGCATACACCAAAAAGTAGTTGACATTAAAATAATCTAAGCAACCCCCCCCCCCTCCTTTTTTTTCTTGCAGGTGGATTTGAAGCATCAGCACGAAATAGAAAATTCCTCGCTGGTTCCCCAGGGTGTCGATTTGAGCGAGTTCTATTTGAGTGTGGAATGGGACGTGATGGACGCCCCGGCTACACGTAACGAAAAGTACTACTCATGCTGTGTCGAGCCCTATCCAGACATCACTTTCAACATGACACTCAGACGAAAACCACTGTTCTACACGGTGAACCTCATCATTCCTTGTGTGGGGATTTCTGGACTGTCCGTGGTTGTTTTCTACTTGCCATCGGAGAGTGGTGAAAAAGTCAGCTTGTCCATCTCTATTCTTCTGTCCTTGACCTTCTTCTTCTTAGTGTTGGCTGAAATAACCCCATCTACCTCGCTGGCGATGCCTCTGCTGGGGAAATATCTGCTGTTTACCATGATTCTTGTGACTTTGAGCGTTGTCTTCGCTGTAGCAGTATTGAATGTCCATTTCAGGTCGCCGTCTTGTCATAAGATGCCAAAGTATGTCCTCTTTAAAACTCAGATTATTTTCCATTGATAAGTCAAGCATTTGAATAAATGTATTTAAATCATACATAATTTTGCTGCGTTTTTAGCTAAAGTAGGGATAAAGCGTGAATGTGTTATTGTTTAAGGAAGTAGTTTTCGTTTTAGTGTTGTTTGCCTGATATGTTATCAAAGCATCTTTTTTTACACATCAGATTTTCTGAGACCTCAATCTCAAGAAAAAAAAAATTTTTTTTTGCTTGGCAATTTTCTAATTACAATCGATTACTTACATGTATGTAATTTGGTGGATCCCAGGTGACAAAATTTAGAAGTGGCAAATTTAGCTAGTATCCTACTAAGTGCATGGACTAATTACTCACCCAGTGATTTTCTCTCCAATATAACAGAAATAATAAGCTAGTGTTGCAATTTCTCAACTCATGGTAACCTCTTCAGTTAAAATACAGCACTTTCTTAATGATCTTCATTCCCTCAGGTTTTTTTTCTGAGTTGATTAAATTCATTGCCAACTAAGAGTAAAATTATTAAAAACTTCAATAAAGCCGACAGTTTTTTGTGTTATTAATCTATCATTAAATATAAAATTTAATAAGCATATTTTTAACAAAGCATGCGTTTTATATAAGACTGCTTCAAAATAATTTTTCAACCCTCAATTTAAAGTAAACAGAGAATGCAGTAAAATCAGTTTCTTCCATGAGAGAAGTACACTCATTGAACAGTACATTTTCCTCCTTTGAAAAAATGATTTTCTTTATTATTACAGTACTTGCATGAGTGCACTCACATCCCCATACACAGACGACAGTATTTTCCCAAATTATAATGTCAATGAAGACTATTATCACACAGTTGAGAACTATTTAAAGCTGCAAAATTTTAATCAGAACGACACATTTTTAAGAAATTTTGTTTTCTACATCCCAAATTATTTAATGACAGATACGAGCATTTTAATGTATTAATACAGTTAATACATGTGTTAAGTTTCATCCTCATTTTGTTGCTCAAGTTCATTATCTTATTCATATTCATTTTCTAGTTCAGGTTAATATTTTGAATAGTGTAGAATTGTAGAAATAGTATTTAAATTCGGTTTATTTTTTAGTTGGACCCGACGTTTGTTCATTCATATTTTGCCAAAGGTGCTGCTCATGAAGCCTCCACAATACACAGATCATCATAACAACAGAAACCATAAGGATAAAAAAGCTAGACAGTTAGCGAAGAAACAGAAGAAATCTGATAAAGGTATTCCATCTATATATACATTTTTTGAAACTGTATTTATACTCTTCATGATACTAAGCTGTTAGGGAGAAAAATTAAAGATGATTTTTTTCGTTTACACACCTTACACCTTTTTGTAATTGTAAAGTAATACAATTGAAGGAATAAAACACAATGTGTGATACGGCAGGCACTTCGTACCTGATTTTCTTTTAGGTAACTGAATTAAAAATCATTGAATAGGAGAAGCTTTCCAATTTATTCTTGCTTAATCATGACGTTTAAGTGCACTTGAAGATTAAACCCCCTGTTCTCAACATTGTTGGTTAGACTCGCCAAGCGGACTGTGCCTTCTATATGTATTTGGTTGAAGATTTGGATCGTGCCCAATTGGACGCCAACCCAGTTGTCACTCTATTAAAATCCGGATTTTAACATCAGATTTCAATTAATATCTTCAGTGCTTAAGATTCTTGAAGAATCAAAATCCAAAGTATCCAAAAGAAGCAAAATGGCTTCCTCTGGATGTTCTGAATGTTATATGAAGCACTATCGTAGCTGATATTCTGACGTTTTATTCTCGAAAACTAGTGCCGTTTCAAGCTTATTCCCTAAAAGCAGATATGAAATCACCTATGAAAAAGCCGATTTAAAAATACAAGTTTTGCTTATTTATGTACATATGTAAAGTGCCTTAACAAAGAAAATATTTTATTTAAAAAAAGCAGCGTTATGAGGTACGTACTGTCACTCCGTGAAAGCAGCGCCCAGCACTCGTGAACCATTCCACTTAAAAAAAGGGTGATGGGTTGTGAGTGGGAATTTTCCGAAGTTTTCAATTCAAAACTCGCATTTGTTATCCTTTTAACGTATTTAACTGAACTATGTATTTGAAATTAGCATCGTTCTATATTATTTGATACGGCTCAAAATGCTTCTTATTATTCTCCCCCTCGTTGTTATCTTACTAATCACCCCTATTTTGGTAAGATCAGAGAAGAACTGACGCATGCATAAATACGCGGAAGGTTTTACATAAGAAAAGCAGAAAGTTGAGACATACGTGTTTTGTTTTGTTTTGTTTTTTTTTTCATTTATTTAATCTATTTTTTCACTATTATTGCTCTTATTACTGTTATTATTTCAATCTAATAACTTTTTTCACGCAAATTAAAAAAAAGAAAAAGAAAAAAAAAGAGTTTTTATAACTATACCTACCATAAAAGTAATGAATTTCGCAGATACAGTGGATCCAAAAGTTGCGAGACTGATCAGAGATTCGTCTGCCTCTCTGCTGGATCTGAGATCAGAGAAGTCCTCCGTTGACGGAAACGGAATCGTGATCCGAGAGCTGGACTCGAGTCCGACGATCGTCGAAAGAAGGAGGTATCCGAGGCAGATTCTGAGGTCGATCCAGAACGCGATGTTCATCGCCCAGCACATCGACAACGAAGATGATTTTGGAATGGTATGTAGCTTGTTTTGGCTGCTCGATCCCAGCCGATCAAAGATCCACCGTCTTGATTAATGGTGGCTGAGGGACGTTAAAAATGTCGTCGTCACAAAGTGCTCCAAGTGTGAAACAAAACCCGTGGGGGGGTGGGCCCAAGGGGTTTTCTGCACTTTGGTCTGGTTTAAAAGAACAGAGCCTCTCGGGTCCTATCCCCGGTTTTAACCCACGAATTGTGGGGGTACGGGGGGGGCCTGGGTGTGCGAAACTTGTTTGGC
>JAXGGA010002717.1:0-116023 GCA_038373865.1 Uloborus plumipes
GGGAGGGGGGGGGGGATTTTTTCCCGAAAACTGAAGTGTTATCATCAAAACTGTATTTGTTTAATGTAGTTATTGTAGTGAATTAAGTTTTTTGCTTGAAGTAATTTGATAGAGTAGTATACGAATGTTCTGTTCTGTTAAGCTGTTCTGTTGATTTTCGTTTTTGTCGGTAAAAAATATTTATTGTTAACTAAGTTTTTCTTCAACAATTTTCAAATGTATAAATATTTTTTTTAGTTCTGTCCAGCAAGACAATATTATTTCTGCTAATGCAAAATTATATTCTTCTTTGCTTATTCTAAGACTCTTATAAGTAATATATTTGATTTATTTTTTTAAAAATGTAAATGACTTTTTAACCTTTCCTGTGTTTATGCAGTTAAAGGGTTACATATCTGATCTAGTTCCTTCAGAAGTTGATCGTATCATCAATGCACTAAGTCTGGAAGATAAACGGAACATGCAATCATCAACACTTTCTGGTGGTTGGAAAAGGAAACTTTCTGTTGGTATCGCTCTTGTTGGTGGATCAAGAGTAAGTTATAGTTAACATTTTTTGTTTTTTAACTTGCTACTAATTGTTTCTGCTTCAATATCATTTATATTGTTTTTTCAAGTTGTATTTCAACCACTGAAAATAAAGGAAGAAATCTAAACTGTGTTATCTTTGTCAGTAGAAGAAACTTTTCAAATTAAAAATCAATGGTTTATGAAATAAGTTATTAGAAGCAATTCAGTTACAAAAAATAATTTGAAATTCAAAATGCACTCTACAAATTTCTGTCCATTTTAAAAATGGTCAAAATATGTACTAAAGATTGATGCAATAAAAATGTAAACCATCTTACAAAAGTAAATTTTCAAAATTTATGACCAGCAGAAAAATGATAGTCCAATTTTGCCCTAGAAAATTTCTTTTTTGGAAGATCCGCTTCAAAAGGCTTTAAAAATTTTTGCTGAGCAAAATCATAATCATGTTGTTTTTATATTAGAGAGAAAAAATCTAAATATTGTTATTACTGAGATTTTAATAATTGGGCTTACTATCATAAATAATGATGGTTTTTATTTTGTAACAAAGTGCCTCCTCTATTCATGTACTGTATGGTAAAGTAATAAAATTTTGATGCTTTCCTATTACTGCAACCAGATCTAACTTGGTGTTACCTTATGTTACAATATATGTTATCATATGTAATACATACACATTGTAATCTATGTTAGTAACAATAACATAAATGGCAATGATATGTGTAATAAATGTACATAAAATATAAGATATTATTAGATTTTGTCTAATTGTACTTAGATAAAATATAAAAAAATCTATTATTTAATTTTTAAATGTATTAATTGTGCAAATATAACGCTAAGCCTCGAGTGGCTTAGGGATTTGTAAAGAAATTTCGAACTTTTTTTTAAACACTTTGCTATAATGCAATATGAAATTACTTTCATTTTTAAAACTCTGGCCCTATATTTTGATACCCTTGACCTCAAGCAAATGTGTCTATGCCTTAATCCTGCCCTGTTTGTAACATTCCTGTTAGTTCTTTCTGTGTCTGATTTATAAACCTAGTCAAAATAGTTCTGTAAAAAGTAATAACTAATGATGTTATTTAATTAAGGTTGTCATACTTGATGAGCCAACCTCAGGAATGGACCCTTTCAATCGAAGATCTTTGTGGGATGTTTTGCAAAATGAGAAAGAAGATCGTACCATTCTTTTGACCACCCATTTCATGGAAGAAGCAGATGTTCTTGGTGATCGTATTGCTATAATGGCTAATGGTGAAATACAGTGTTCCGGTTCTCCTTTATTCCTGAAGAAAAAATATGGTTAGTATTTTAAGTTAAAGTATAAGTTTGAACAAATCAACTTATTTTGTTAATCTTTTTGAAAACTGAACATTACTATTGTGTTTTTTATTAACTAAATTTCATCAACACTTTCAAAAAATATGCTTTGTTAAGAGCTAACAAAGCAAGTGTACTACCCGTTCCAATGGAAGTAATTAAGATAAGTTTCAAAAGTCTTATCCCATGATTTTGTTTTAATGAAAACCATCCATTCAGCACATAACGTATACTTAAAATTAGGATATATGATTATGATAGTTAACCTATGGCTCAGAAATAGATCCATCAGAATACATCCATTACTGAGCCAAAAAGTATTATCTAAATAGTTTCTGGAAATCCGAGTGCAGATTTTTAGATTTCTCGAAATATTGGTATAAAAGTAGTCCGTCCTTCATGAAGTTCATGCAATGAAAAAAACATCTAACTTATTTAGATTATTTGTAGAGTGTTTTGTGCAAAATTGATAAGCTTGTTACCATGAAATTGTCCTCTAAAGAAAAAAAAAATGTTGAAATGCAATAAGTATGCCTACAGCATTGTAACAAAAAGAAAATATGATACAGGACACTTTTGTCCCAGCACTATTGCAAAAGGATTAACACTGAATCTTTTGCATCGTTTTACAAAATAAAATGCATTATTGCACCAAAAAAAAAGAAACTTTATTAAAAATTATTAATGAGTAATACAGTCGAACTTGCTTAATTCAAACATGCTTAGAACAAATAACTGCTAAGGCGAGTTATTACATTTCTGATCCCCTTCCTACTGTTTGTTGGGTATTGCTTGTCGGATAAGACAAACTACGGTTAAGACGAACTAGGTTTAATGGTCCTTTGGGGCTCGTTTTAACATTCTGCTGTACTGTCAAGTAACAATCAAAAAGAATAAACTATTATTAACACTAAAGCCTATGAATGTTAAAATGCTTTCACTGTAAAAAAATGTAATGCTCACTGCATAATTTTTTTTTTATAAATGCTTTATTGCGATTTCAGGTGCTGGCTATCATTTAGTTATGGTTAAAGAACCCTCTTGTGATGTTTCTCAAATAACTGAAATAGTTCTCTCGCATATTCCTACTGCTGAAATGTCAAGCAACATTGGTAGCGAATTGAAATACATCTTGCCTCATGAAAGCAGCAATTTGTTTCATGGTTTATTTTCTGAAATTGAAAAAAGAAGGGAAGAGTTAAACGTATCAGGATATGGAGCATCCATTACTACAATGGAGGAAGTATTCATCAAGTATGTAATTTTTTTTTTCATTCATCAGAAAATTGTTTTATCCATTGATTTATTTGTGCATGAAAATTATAGCAATTAGAAGGCATTGCACTATTTAGAAACACCCAAAATTTTACACTAAAATTGTCACATATCCACAAAATTAAAATATAAATTTTTTAAAATATAAGTTTGCTCATTTTTTATCTGATTTAAAATAACTCTCATTTTAATCTGACATATACAGTTGTGTAATACTTGAAATTACTATTTATGACATCAGATAGCTTGTAGCAATTTTATTTAAGAAATACTTTCCAAAATAAGGTATTATTTTAGAATTATTATTTGTACAGAATTATTATTTGTACATGTATATGTTTAAAATATATTATATTATTTGTCCAAGGCCAAAAACAAGAAGAGATCTTTAAGAGATCTTTTATTGATCTTGGCTAATCTAGAACTTTCAGCTATCAATACAGCAACAAAAACAAGGTAAAACTTTAGAATGAACCTTTCTGATAGTAAATCACCTACTTGTTTCAGAAATTTGGAAAAAAAATGTAAAATCCAAGCTATTATCAACACTAGTAAATGCTCCAGTAGTCGGCCACAGAATCATTTTAGCTGTAAAATAAGCAGAATCGCAATCTTGGATGACGGACACATCATTCAAAATGAAATGACTCATTACTAATTCAAAAAAAGTACCCAAAACTTAACTGCCACTGGTTGATGATTGAGGATAGGTACATGAATGTGTGAATGCGTCATATCTGATTTTGAAGTAAAAATCTACTATTTTTGAGGAGTTTTATGTCATTGTGGCCGACTAGTGGAGACTGGCCAACTACTGGAGCCCTTACCCTATCTATTTATTAATGGAGATTAGTTTCTACAAGCTGTTAGTGCGTGGTTTGAGAAATTTTGCCCCATCATCAGCAATCACTATTTTATCTATCACATAATGTACTTGTCTTTATTATATGACATTTTCACTAAATACTTGTTTAGTTTACAATTAACAATCAGAAAGTTTTAATTTCAATGTCTCATGCTATTTTCCTTTTCAAGGGTTGGAAATGAAGCTGAATGTGCTCGCTCTGGTTCTACATTGGACATCAATAAAGGAGCATATCAGAATGAATCTTTTTCCCCTTCTGACAGTGGTGTTTTTAACTCTGAATACAATGATAATATTTCTGGTAATTGGGTACAATTAGCTTCTCTAGGTAACAATTCATTGAAAATATCGAAAATTATAATGCAGTGGAATCCTGTTATACCACAACTTGAAGGACATATTGTATATATGTGTTATGTCATGACCATATTAAAGTAAAATTTAATTTTTACCAAATGTAAGTTAGCGATTTTAATAAAACATAGTACAGTACTGTTACACTTTAAACTAAATGTCCATTCAATTTTTAGTGAAATCAGGTCCCACAATATTCACAGAATATTTAAAATGTCCTAAAATAAAAATGTACAGGTAAAATAACACAAAATAACAATAACTCTTAGCTAAATATGGTTGAAACTTATACTTAGAGCAACAAGAGCTTGGAAGGAATAGACTGAAGAAATAGGTATCACACTCAAAACAAAGTTGAACTTGTAAGACTACAGAGACTTTGCAAAGCAAAGAATACCAGATTTCCTTTTCTAAAAATATCGGGAACGTAATGACACCCGCAGTATAACCTATCCTGTGATATAATGAGATT
Organism: Uloborus plumipes; assembly: GCA_038373865.1. NCBI lineage: Eukaryota > Metazoa > Arthropoda > Arachnida > Araneae > Uloboridae > Uloborus > Uloborus plumipes. The sequence continues at coordinate 4,824 of JAXGGA010002717.1, forward strand.
CTGCTGTATTACAAATGTACTGCATCTTTATTTCTTAGTATTTTGTCAATTTTTCTCATTGTTTTTAATAGTATTATTTTATGCACTTTGAGGTGGAAAAGTATTAATTTCAAAATGATCGTCTCACTTTGTAGAGAGTCATAGCTCTAAAATTCCAGCTAAGCCAAAGTTATTGATAACAAACTAAAGTTTAATATGTATTTACTGGAACCTACCTGTCTTTAAATCTCATTACTTAACACGCTATATAAAAACGTGTAATTTAGTCAACCTACGATGCATCCTCGAGCGGCGAGCTAAGTCAGAAGAAACCTAAGTGAAAGCAACACATGACGTCACCACAAGAATGAGAGAGGAGGAAACAAGCCATCTCCTGCCCTGAGGGAAAATCAGAGGACGACATCATCCCGCTGAAGAAGGTTCTAGAAGTTTTTGCACACGGCTCTCCGGTGACGGCACGTGCGAGTATATGCAAATTAGAGTCTGGGATATAAGCTCGTGTGGACCGACGTTCTATCTCTTTTTTCGATCTTTGATCTTGAACGGTGAGCTACCGTCGAGGTAGTCTTGACTAGGGGCTCGCTCGTGAAGAGCGTTAGGCGGATGTTATGTTTTAGGTAGCTAGGGTTATTTTTAATAGTCGGAAATGTATCGCTAATTTTGATCATCGTACTTAGTCATTTACCAGACCTTTTTCAAGTAATAGTCAAGTAAGGTCTAGGTTCGACTCTTTTGATATTACGATTGATATTAGATAAATGTATGAGAAATGTTTAGGTATAACTTTGATAAATTAATAGGAATTTTTTTATGGCTTAGAGTTTTTACTTTATACTAATGTTGTTAAATAAATTGTTTATTTTTGTTGATCAAGCTTATTCATCTTTCACTATCGTAAGTACTGACCCCTTCAGCTTATCAATCTGGGTTTATCAGAATTCTGCTTTATAAATATTAGCTTGTTGATATTTGATCACTGGCACTACTTTTGGGCTATTCATTTCCTTGTGAATTATAGCCCATCAATTATAAAGTTCAGTTTTCTTGAAGTTTTCAAAATAGTATAAATATGAAGCAAATACACTCACAGCTCGATCATGATATCCTAAAACCGCGGTTTCATCCTTATTTCGGACTCCTCAGTCAGGAATAGCCAATGATCGAGCTGGAGGCTGATATCCTCTTATTGTAGCTAAGATTGCCTTCAAACTGGTAGATAAAATGGATTTACCTTACCAGCGAGTGTCCGCAAACCATGGTACGGCTCAACTCAAAATTGAGTTGAATCTTTTTCAATGTCGAGCTGAATCGTACCATTGTTTGAGGACGCTCGCTGGTAAGGTAAATCAATTTTATCTACCAGTTTGAAGGCAATCTTAGCTACAATAAGAGGATATCAGCCTCCAGCTCGATCATTGGTTATTCCGGATTGAGGAGTCTAAAATAAGGACGAACTGCGGTCGCAGAATGTCATGGTCGAGCTGTGATTGTATTTGCTTCAGTTCTGCCTTAACCCTGGCTTATGGGCGATAACTCATTGCATAATAGTTTAAATATTCCTCAAAATAAGCTTTTTCAATTAAAAAAAAGTTTTATTTAATATATATTAGGCTTACCCATAGCTATGAGTTAGTATCAGTATTGTTCTCAAAAAGCAGGACTAGTGTAAACTTTGAAATGTAAAATATGAAAGTCTATTAAATGCTAGAAAATTAAATTAGGAAGAAATTTCTTTTAATCAGTTATCTATGTTGCTGCTCTCATTTATATACAGCTCATGTTTGCTATCTGGAACTTCTTATTATAAAATGGGTACAACTTTTCAATAAATAATGTCCTGTAAATAATTGTAACAATTAATTTACTCTGATTATGAATATTACAGAACCATTTGTTTCACTCCCTAACCTTTCTATTGTTGGGGGGGGGGGACCTTATCTGTGTGCTTCCTCTGTCTAGGGTTTCATGTGGTTGTGTTGCTAATATTGCATTTATTGTACTTGCTTATTTTGCTGGAGTTTTTTTATGTGTTCTCATAACTTGGGATGTGGGAATATTTTTAATGATAGGATAGAGTTGCATAACATGATAAAACTGTACATGGAAGCAATTTCAAACTGAATTAAAATAATATTTTACAGCTTTCATTAGGTCCCTTTTTTCCTTATTAAAAAAAGCCCTGTTTTAAACTTATTGCCTAAAACTGCTCATTTTTCTTTTGGTCTTATGAATGAAATGGTTTTCAATTTTTACCATAAAACAAGATATTTGATAATTAATTTCAGTTTTCCGATAAAAATCAAAACACTTAATTGAAGACAAGGACCCATCAACATTTTTTCTTGTAGGTCCGTTGTAAGAACCAACCACAAATAACCATGCTTTGCAAAAGCTTCCCTCCCTGATCTATCAGTTTTATTTTTTTTCTACAAATGAACAATCGCTAGAGATATAGTTTAAGATATAATTAAAAGATGTAAACCTCACTGCAGGTGTGCTAAATAGTTGTTTTCACATATTTCCAGATTTATTGCACACAGCTATTTCAAAGTTACAAGAAAATAGTTCTTCGTTATCTGGTAAAAGACCTTTCTCAAATTTTCATTCGGGTATGTTTTGACTGCTTTTACTATGCAAAAATAACCCCAAAAGCTATTTTAAGGTAATATTACATTATATATTGAAACAAGACTTCCTGTGATGTTAAAAACAATAGTGTGTACATGCAATATAACTTACTGCTTAATACAATAGTGTGTATTTAGTTTGAAAACACTCATGAAGTTTGAAGTTTTTGTCATCCACAGCTCTTAAAACTCTATTAGAAGAATTTTTTGCAATCGCTAAAAATCTAGAAACAGCATTTTTCACTTGTGCTGCTATGTTCAAATTAATAGGGAGTAGAATAGAAACCAAGTGGACTACCAGGAAAAAAGGAAGGTCAAAACCCCGAAAGCAGAATACTGCTAAATCGGCGACGTACGTCGCAGAACAGACATCGGGGCTGCAGAACAATTCTATTCAAAATTAAGCAACCAAAAAAAAAAACTTATAGTTCGAAAGCGCGCGCGCGCAAAAAAAAAAAAAAAAAAAAAAAAAAAAAAAAAAAAAAAAACGTTGTCGTTCGAAAGCAAAAAAAAAAAAAAAAAAACGTTTCGCTCGTAGCCCATGTCTCGCAGAGCAGCAGGCAATAATGTCGGCGCCGTAGCCTGCCATGTGCCATATAGCCCACAGCAAACTTACGGACGACTTGACTTGAGCTTCTGAGGACCTTCCTGTTTTTTCCGTAGAACTTCAGTGATGACACTTGCGTAGGCTTCGTTTAAAGTTCTGCAGTCCTTCTTATTTGGGCCACAGAACTTTAGCTACGAAACTTGCTACACATTCGTTGTTCAAATAATGTTTCCAACGATTATTTTTTTCCGCATGAGAATCACGGGGACGCAAACTTAGTCTGAAATTCTGCGAGCCTTCACATTTTGGCCGCAGATCTTAAGTGACGAAGCTTGCGGTATGGTAGGTACACAAATCAGTTCTTCAAATCATGTTTGAAACAATTTTTTCGCAAGAGAGTCGCAGGAGCGCAGGTTTTCAACTGAAGTTTTGCAGGTCTTCACATTTTATCAGCAGAACTTCAGGGACGACACTTTGTTTTTCTGTTAGATATTCAGTTATGTTTAAAACCATGTTTCCTCATGAGGGAATCGCGGGGACACAAGCTTCGCTTGAAATTCTTCGGGCTTTCACATTTTGGCCGCAGAACTTCAGTGACGAAGCTTGTAGTACAAATAGTTTTTCAAATTATATTTAAAACAATTAATTCTTCCACGTTAAAGAGTCGCGGGGAGCGGGATTCGTTTGAAGTTCTGCGGGGGGCCTACACATTTTAACCACAGAACTTCAGTGACGAAACTTGCAGTACAAACTATAGTTATTCAAATGTTTCAAACAATTAATTCTTCCGTGTTAAAGAATCGCGGGAAAACGGGCTTCGTTTGAAATTCTGCGGGCCTACACATTTTATCCGCAGAACTTCAGCGACGAAACTTGCGGTACAAATTAGGTATTGGACAATGTTGAAAACATTTTTTTCTCGTGAAAGAATCGCGGGAGGGGGGGGGGTACTCGCTTGAAGTTTCGCGGTCTTTCACATTTTGGCCGCAAAACTTCAGAGACGAAACTTGCAGTGCATATTAGTTATTCAAATGATGTTTAAAACTCTTCCTGTTGAGAGAATAGAGGGGCGCAGGCTTCATTTAAAGTTCTACGGGCTTTCACATTTTGGCCACAGAACATCAGCAACGAAACTTACAGAACAAACTACCTTTTCAAATTTTCTTTGAAACAATAAATCGTTACTCAGCAATAAATGGCGGGGGGGGGGGGCGTGTTCACTTGATGTTCTCTTTGCGTTTTGACCGCAGAACTGCTGTGACGAATCTTACAGAACAAATTAAGATTTCAAATAATTTTTCCTACGGAAGAATCGAGGGGACACAAGCTACGTCTGTAGTTCTGCGGGCCTTATCATTTTGACCGCAAATTAGTTATTCAGATTAAGATTAAAAACAATTTTCCAGTGAGAGAATCGCGGGGGCAAAGCTTTGTTTAAAGTTCTGCAGCATTTCACATATTGCCGCAGAATTGCACTTACGGAAGTCGCAGTGAAAATTATTTATTCAAATGATGTTTAAAACAATTTTTTCGCGTAAAAGAAACGCGTGGTGGAGGGGGAGGGGAGTCTCCTTTCAAGTTTTTCGGGATTTCATATTTTGGCCGCAGAATTTCTGACGGAGCTTGAAGTAAAAATAGTGATTCAAATTATTTTAAAACAATTTTTCCGCTTGAGACAATCGCGGGGACGAAGTAATTATATTTGAAACAATTAACTTCAGGCTAAAATTAGGAAAATATAAGTAGTCCAAGCCCCCCCCCCCCCCCCCCCCCCCCCACCCCCCCCCCCCTCCCCCCCCCCCGCAATCGGAAAAATGTTTTTTAACATATGTTCTGCGATCTGGATATTAGTTAACGTCCCAATGCCGAGCTTGAACTTTTTGAACTTGAGTTTTTTGAACTGAATTTCTGAACCGATGATGAAGTATATATATAGTAAGCATTAATAACATAATTATAAATATATTTGTCAAACTAAAGCATTTAAAATATGAATTAATGAAAATAAAGCAAGAAGTATTTGCAAACTTATGAAATCTTTCTAATTCACTCTTCATAGAAAAATAAAACAAATTTCAGAAATAATTATTGTCTTTACCATGGTATTAAAAAATTAAGTTGATTTGGTTAGATTTTTGGCATAAAAGTCTTAATAGGCTATACTGAGCCAAACAATTGTTTAAAAGTGTAGGTGTCAAAATGAAAATGTTTGAAGAAAGAGCCTGTAGAGTTAAGAAAATTTTTGCTGAAATCAACACATCAATGAAGTTTTAAATTTTGAATAGTAAAAAACAGAAATCCAATCAGCTGAAGAAGGAACAATTTCCCTAACAAGTCCTTCAAAGAAGGATGAAAATGACTAAAGAATCTGAAACGAATATGATTGAAATTTGGACAATCGCGAGGCAATCTCCATTGTATATGAAATACTGTCTGATTGACATTAATACATGTGTTGCATAAAGGAACTAGTCAACTAGTTCATGGCAAAAAAAATGTCTATGAGTAAATCTGGTGTGGTCCAAAGAAGGAGGTATTACAACTTTTTCTCTTCTGGTAATTTTTGATGACTTGAAACTTTTAACGGAAATCCAATCTGCTGAAGAAGGAGCAATTTCCCTAACAAGTCTTTCAAAGATGGATGAAAATGATTAAAGAAGTTGAAACGAATATGATTGAAAGTTGGACAATCCACGAGCAATCTCCATTGTATATGCAATACTGTCTGATTGACATTACGTGTGTTACATTACATAAGTGCAAAACAGATGTCTATGAGTAAATTTGGTGTGGCCCAAAGAAAGAGGTATTACAACTTCTTTTCTGGTGATCTTTGATTATTTGAAACATTCGTCGAAGGCTGACAACAGTGCAAATAATTTCTCGACTCTCTCTATTCCAGTTCGTAAAACACACACACACACACTCTCTCTCTCTCTCTCACACACACACAAAGACAGCATGTAAGTACGCAAGCATATATGGGTCATTCCAAGGAAAATGATACAAATCATGTCCGAGACTTAAGAATTTTTTAAAATAAATATTAATAACTCCCACCCATTAAGTGTATTTTTTTATTGGTTCTCCATTTAATTTTGTGCCATCAAGTATCCATTGATTAGGTATAATCCATTTAGAAAGGACACAACAAAAATTATCTTTGTCAGAAGAAGGAGAAAATGACGTGTCCCAGCTTCAAATGGCTAGAATTTTAAATGTGATTTAAAATTAAACTGAAATGTAACAACAAAATAAATGACACTGCAGTGCACAAAAGATGCTTCTGACACCATTTCTGCAGTTTATTACGCAAATATTAAAAAAAAATCCCAAAAAACACAATTTTATGCTTTTCTATGTTTCGAATTGTCCACTCTGTTACAAGACTTTTGAAAATAAAATAAACAATTGCATTCAATCTGATATATTTAAAATATATATATAGGTAGTATAACTGCCGTGATTAGCTTGCCACATTGAATTATGTCGTCAACAACCAGGGTGAGCCTCATTTTTTTCTTATGGTAGTTAATTTGAACTGTTGGATGTCCACTCTGTTTCAGTCGATTTTATGATGAAAAAAAGAGATTTTTTCTTGAAATTGCAGAGAGACTTACAGTTTTAGGCTGTTTATTCCACTTCATGCTTGTTCTGTGATTCTAACTTTTCTTTGTGATTATGAAGATATTGTAAAGGCTTTTTTGTTCATTCTGTTACATGTCCACTCTGTTACACAAAGTAATCAAAATATTTAATATCCTTCCAGAAATGAATCATGTACTAGTTATTTACACTTCATTATACACACAAATAAATTGAAACTCAATTAAAAAAAATATGATTAGTTGGTGGAAATTATTTAAATTGATAATCTTAATATAAGTAAACAGTTTCAGATAAGATTTGTACCATTTTCGCTTTAATGACCCATATATATATATTTCAATTTGGTTACGTTTCATTAAATTCTAAATTGCAGTACGTTATATGTAAAAATGACTTTTTGGTAACATTTTGATGGTAAATATATAATGTATAAATCTATCTTGCAGAACAATTTTGCGCAAATAATTTTGCGTCGCAGAACATCACTAAGTATTCTGCTTTGGGGGTCAAAACTTTTACCTTAAGGAATGCTTACAACTTCATTCTTTGCTAATGTGAAGCAAGAGATAAGAACAGATTATCCTCATGTAGCAATTTTTTACTGACCAGCAATTTATTGAACAGAAAAAATATTAACTTCTCTATTTTTTCTCATAGCATTTTTTAATATACAATTAAATCAGTTCATAAAATTTCTTTAACCTTCAAAGTAACATTGAGTGAAATGATATTTTAGATAAATCTCTGCTTTCAATCATTTTATATCATTTTATTTGCCTGAATTTTTTTCTACTTATTTCATTTTGATCTTTTAACCCCCCTGTGGTTGGGCAGTTCCAGAATTACTTGTTAAATGGACGTGATAAGACGTCGAGAACCATCAGTCAGTTAACCTAGACTTTCATTTGAGGACCTAAAAGCCAGATTTTTCTGCCAAATATTATGATTTTAATTAAATATTGGCAACAATATCTGCCAATACCTAGGGATCGGCAAGATCTCTTGCCACAGGGGCGCCATTTCGATGAAAAAGTAAAGAAATAAAAAAAATTTAAAAAAAATAAGTTAATAAAAAAGTTATATTAATGGGAAAATATTAAAGGAAAAAAGCTTGCAAGAATGAAAGGTTGAGGGGAAAGTGAAAAAAACAATGAGAAAGAAAATTGGGCATCGTTAAACACGTTTTTAAAATAAAAAATGATATCAAAATTGCATTGTTGTCTTTAAATTTGCCAAATAATCAAATTTTCTGAATAAGAAATTGTTTTTTGAGGACACGGTAACCTCCTGCCAAGGGGACCATGACATTTTCTTAAGTTCGTCCATGAACTGGACACCCTAGGTTTACTATTGTCTGCCAGTGCCATCTTATCAATATCATATAATATGAAAGCATTAAAAAGTGGAAGCCTTCATTTCAGAAATGTGATGTTGTTGCAACAGTTCTTTGAATTTTGTAAGCTTATTTTTTTCTTTTTACTCCTGTTTTGTTTTTAAATATGTTTAGTAGCATTTGTCACATTTTATCCTAATTTAGAAATCATTCTTTTACAGGTACAACTATAGACCTTGCAAGTACAGATGGTGTTTCTGATGAAAGGAATACTGGATTCCACTTGTTTATAACTCAATTGTATGCTCTTCTTGAAAAAAGAATTTTGCATTCTTATAGAAATATTCTGTTGACTTTATCCCAGATTATTTTACCTCCGTTTTTTCTTATCCTGACTCTTGTTATGTTGAAAACATTACCGAAACCTCAAGATTCACCTCTTCTGCTTCTCAGTACTCAATCCTTCCATGGAACTGTGGCTCCCTATGTGGTTGATCAGAAAGTCAATGAAACCATTCAACTTGGTGAAATTTATGCAACTTTGTTTAATTCTTTAGATAATCCAGTTAAATTAGATGCTGAGAAGGTTAATTTTACTAATTACCTTATAAAAGAAGCAATGAAAGATATTGGGAAGTATAACATGCATAATATGGTTGGAGCCATGTTTGAAAACAGAAAAAGCACTCGCACAATCACTTCTTTCTTCAACAACCAAGCTTACCATTCTCCTGCAATATCTTTACTGCAAGTAGATAATGTGATCTTGAGATATTTAACAAAAGCTAATTTTACGTTTTCCGTAAACAATCATCCTCTGCCTAGAACGATTGCAGAAAAGGTAATTAAATATATGCTTTCAAGTTATGAATCTTAATTTTCAAAACTTATTACTACTGTAATTTATTTTTATTTTTGGCAACAACTAATTATTTTTTTTTTTTTTGCAGTTGTTTAAAAATAAAATAAATCTTTAGAAAAAAAGAATTAATTTTGAATATTATCTGATAAAAATTAAGTTCTGTTCTAAAATATTGTGTTGACATTCTTTTTTCATAATATGATAATTTTTTGCTCCAATTCACATTGAAAACTTTATTTTGGGGAAATTATTTCTTGAAATTCATTTTTATAATTTATCTTATACAGAGTGGCACAAAAAGGATACATGTATTTCAAATTATATATAGTTAGCTTTACTTAGAACAAATACAAAATGTACTTATACCCCTTCAATTAGTAATGGATTTAATTAATGAACTCAGATAAAGATATCCTCACACAAATGGTGACTGCTTTTATGAATACACATTACAAGTCTAACTTTTCTACACATATGTCAATGTGTGATGTGAAATAGTAGTAATTTCTTCACAAATTACAACTTTCAGATCATTGAATGTACAAGATTTGCTTCAGTTACTTCACTTTTTACAGTAACACTACCTAAAGAAATTACTGCTGTTTCATAACACATTGTCATTGACTTATGTGTAAGAAAGAAAGATCTTTTGTGTGTGTGTGTATGTACTCATAAAGAAAGTCAAAAGGCCAACATCTGTGTGACTTAATTTTTAGAATGGAGAAATGTGACAGCTCATAACTTGGATCTATTATTGATTGTATATGCATTCTTTTCACGCCACTCTGAATTTAAGTATTAGAAAAGTGAAATTTTGGACTTTAAAATTTGTTTGTTAAAAAAATAAAAATATTTGAAATTTATTGAAATGTAATGCATAAAAATTCTGGAGAATGAATTCAAAATAGTTTTATTAACTTTTTTGCTATTCTTTCACTTTAATCTTTCCTTTTTTTTCAACAAAAGTTGTCTTTTACATATGTGTTGTCAAAATGATAGTTTAATTTTACCCCAACATTAGTCTCATATTTTAATCTTAAACTTAAAAAAATTATTTTTCTTATTTTAGAGGAGATGATATGCTGATCTGTTTTTCCTCTTAGACATTTTTAATCAAAACCTTTTTGTGTTTAATTTGTTGAAAAAAATTAACATTTACTTTGTTGAGTAAATTTATAGTGAATAAGCTATTGTAGCACAAAATGTACATAATTTTTACTATTTTTCGAAAGCATGAGTTAAATTCACTTCTCATTTTATATGATGAAATAAATTTAAGAAAACTGAATCATAACACCATTTTTTCGGACTATCCAGTTCTCAATTTCCATATCTAGACTATTGCTCGTGGTATTTATCTGCATCCCTTCCATATGCAATGCAACAAATTTGCATGCTGCTCACTTATTCTCAAATAATCCAAACCATCAAAAATTTTAACTGGTTTTAAACATAGTTTTAACTCAATCCCGTTAAACATAACTCTATGACATTCAAGCTTTGTTTTCTCATTGATTTGTTTCAATGATTGTAAAAATTCATAGAAAATAAAAAATATTTTGTTTTTTCCAGGGAAAGCAGCAGCAAACTCAAACAACTGAATCTTATCAAATTGCACAAGACATTATGTTTGGAATGTCCTTCTTGATTGCTAGTTTTGCAGTGTTCATCATTAAAGAGCGATCTTCAAATTCGAAACACTTGCAAAGAGTCAGTGGCGTAAATCTGTTTTCATATTGGCTTGCCTCCTTCATTTGGGATTTCTTGAATTACCTAATACCTTGCTGCATTCTACTTTTTATCTTCTTTTGCTTTTCTACTGAGGGATTGAGTTCCCCAACTGAATTAGGTTAGTATTATGAAATGAAAAGAATATGCAATATACCAACGTCATTGAAATGACATCTGCCTCTGCCTCGTTTATTGTCTATTCCAGTCTGAGGAGTCCATAATAAGAACAAAACTTCAGTCTCTGGATAGCATAACTGGGTTGCATGTAGTTTTGCCTTAACCCTGGTTTGACCCTTTATGCCCCGACGGGACTTAGAAGTCCGGCTTGTATTAATTTAGTATTTTGGTTCCTAAATGACTGGAAGCTTTTATTACTTAATTTTACTTACTTTTAATATTACTTAAGTTCCACTCCTTGTACTTTGCTGAGAAGCTGACAGATGGAACCTGCAATCGGAAAGTTTTCTTAGGGAGCCTTAGACCCTACTAATTTTCAAAATTTTTATTCTTAGTATATATGTTTGATTTATTTTCAACCAAAAAAAATATATAAAAATTCATTGCTAAATTAATTTGGGACATAAAAGGTTAAGGATGATAACTTACTGCTTAATACTCAAGCTTTGCCTTCAATTACGAGTTGTGCCATACCATTGCTGTAGCCTCTTGCTGGCTTGCTAAATTTACTGTAGCTTCCAGTTTGTTGGAACTTTCAGCTTCATTGAAATGATATCAGCCTTCAGCTCAGTTATTGTCTATTTCAGGCTGATGAGTCCATAATAAGAACAAAACTTCAGTCTCTGGATAGAATAACTAAGCTGTCAGTATATTGCACGTACTTTCTGATTTGTTATGAGTTCCAAAATTAAAATTTTGTTGAAAAATAATTATTTTTAATGTGGTGATGAATATGTAACAAATTAATTGTTCATTTATTTTTTCTAACAGGACGTTTATTCTTGTTGTTCTTCATTCATGGCTTTTCAGCATTGCCGTTTGTGTACTGTTGCACCTTTTTGTTTCTTTCTCCGTCTACTGCTTATGTTCGACTCAGCTTATTCAACATTTTAACTGGTGAGTATCATTTTGTTTTCAACTATAATTATCATAACATCGTAGATTACTGCCGCCCGCCTTGTCTTGTGGTTAGGGTAGTCTAACCCAGATGAGGTGGCTTGAATCCTGGCTCGGGCATGGATGTACTTTCTCTCTCTCTTGTCCTTATCTATTCTTTGTGTAAATATGTTGTTTTGCTGTCAATGAATGCCCACCTTATAAAGGAGATCCCTGTGGCATATGTGTGTACTGTGGAAGTTGGACCTCACACTGAGTTACGGTACAGTTGGAAAAGTGAAGCAGCACACCCCAAATTGCCAGCTTAGCTGGCACAAGACAACAGCAACAACAACATTGTAGGTTACCAATTTATTTACATGTAGATATGTGTAGTTTTTCAATACAATATACATTAAGTTCATACCCTTTATGTATTTGATATAATAAGCCAAAATAACAGATATATGTTATTTCATCTTTTTTTTTTTAGCAAGAAAATTATTTTGAAAATTCCTTAGAAAACAGAAAAAAGGAGGGCAATTTGAATACTTACAACTTGAATAATCAAATCAAATAAAACTAGGAAATGTTGCAATCCAAATAGCAGCAAAATTGTAGTTGCAGTGTCAAGCATCTTCACATTGGACTACAGTGGGATTCACTCAGAAAAGTCAGAATACTTGATAGCAGTTTTAGCTATGAACTTTTTTTTTATTTTGAGTTGTGTTCCGATACTCCAAAATTGGCCTTGAGAGGATTTTTGTGGCAAATTGATGTTAATTACAACGCAACTGTTGCCAAGTCGGCTAAAAATTTAGGGGGGGGGGAGAGACATTAAAATTGCCCATTTTTGTAAAATAAACCCCAAAAAAATTTTTCATGTTTTTTTGTTTGTTTGTTTTAAGATACTATTATATTCTACTTTTTTTCTTTTCATATGTTCCATATAGCTTTTGGTAATGCAACTTTAGATCACAAATTTCAAGAAAAACATCACATTACTTTATATTTGAAAGTACCATTCCCTTAGTTTATCTTACTTCTACGGGAAAATGCCTAAAATAATTATGTAGTTAAGAAATATTTATAACGTTCCTACATGAGTATACGCACCCGTTCCTTGGAGTTGTTAAATGCATTAATTATTTGAAAGAGGTACAATAAAGTGATAAAGGGTCTACATCTTTTTTTTTTTTTTTTTTTTTGTAAATGAAGCAACGTGTTATTTTTGATATTTTTCTACTGTTGAAATTCTCAACCATAATAAATATTCTTCGTTTTGACTTCAGTATAAAGTTGAAATTATTATTAACTGTATTTTTCATATTAGGAATTGCCTGTTTGCTGACTGTAACTATCTTGGAAATTCCTGATCTTGGAGTCACTTATGTTGCACAGCCTCTGGATTATATATTCTCAGTATTAATACCAAACTTCAGTTTAGGACGAGCTGTAAGCAATCTGTATCAGAATCATCAATTTAACAAGTTCTGTAACAAAGATTATATCAAATTGTTTTGTAAAATAGATCCAGTATTAGATGCGATAAAGCCATGTTGTAAAGGTAAGTTCAATTTGGAAAACATATTATATTACACTACAGTACATTTATAAAAAATTGATGAAACCTGAACCATATGTTCAAAATAATGATTACTTTTAGAAGTTGCAACAAATGTATAAAATGTCAAATTGATATGTGTTTCATCAAATACAATATTCGCTTTTTTTAAGAAAAGATCCCAGGTATAAAAAATAATACTCTGGTGAACTTTAATAAATTTGTCCAGAGTTATTGAATAAATTTCATCCATAAGAAAAACTATATCATTGTGCTAAAAACATTCATTACTGCCCACACGCCCTTAAACACACCATTTATATAGATTGTCATTTGCATTTAAAAGGGTTACCAAATATAATAATTTCAAAGGCAGTTAAAACATCAGATTTTTTTTTTTCGTAATTGAAATAGTAACTTAAATAATTCAGTCAAAAATGCGGTTTGATAATTCAAAAAAGTTAGTCGTCAATAAAGCTTGCACAAATATACCTCATACTTTGAAACCTTTTGCGCGTTTATATGAACATGCTGTCTGATTTTCTTAGGTAAAACCTTTCATGCATTTAACATGCTTCAGATCTTCTCTGATCTTATCGAAATAGCGGTAATAGGTGAGAACAATAAGGGGAAGAGTATCTAATAAGAAGCATTTTGAACCGTATCAACCAACGTAGAACGATGCGAATTTCAAATACATAGTTTAGTTGAATATGTCAAAAGGATAGCAAATGCAAGTTTTAAATGGAAAACTTCGGAAAGTTCCAGCTTACAACCCATCACCCCCTTTTTAAGTGGAATAGTTGGCAAGTGCTCGACGCGGCTTTCACGGACAGACAGTAGGTGGTATTTACTGATAAAAACAAAACAGTTAATACTAGACACATTCAAAATATTACTGTTTTTTTTTTTGATATGTGAGGATGATGAGGTCTAAAGAACAGAAAATTAAGACACCAAGACTGCAAGCAATTTTTATTAATGTTTTACAGTGAATTATATAATTGTATGTAATATATTTTTCTTTCTCCCACTCTCTTTATGTAGATAAATGTGGTGATGAATGCATTTATTGGCAAGAAAATTATTTAGCATTTGAGTCTGCTGGTATTGGAAAACAGTTAGTATTTTTCACGATACAAGCTATAGTTTTTACAATTTTACTAATACTTTGTGAATGGAATTTTCTACGATACCTGAAGTACAAACTTAAGGGTCAAAAAATAATGCCTAGTGTCAGTACTATTGTAGAAGGTATAGATTCCAGCAATGACTTCATAGAAGATGACGATGTTAAAACTGAAAGAATGAAAATTGTATCAAGTTCCATGGAAGAATTATTTTTGAGCCATCATTTAGTCCTCAGTCAGCTCACTAAGTATTATGGTTGCTTGAAGGCGGTTGATAAAGTTTCGTTTGGTGTTCAAAACGGAGAATGTTTTGGCTTACTAGGATTGAATGGAGCTGGGAAGACGACTACTTTTAAGATGATCACTGGCGATGAATCAATTTCTTCTGGTGAAGTTTATTTAGATGGATTCAGCATTAAGAAATCGATGAGAAAGGTAGGTTATCTCTTACATTTCCATGATATTTGAGAATGGATTTTTTGAAATTTTATAATACTGTTGGCCGCGATTAAATGAATACTGTCTGTTCAAAGGAATAGTATTCAATAAAGTGGGGTAGTCGATTAAACGGGGATCTTTAACATTGCGTTTCTAGTATGGGAAATATTTCGAATCCGAGATATTATATTCGTATAAGCAAAGTATTTGTGTATTCATTACCAGATTAAGCAGGGAGGACAGTACATATTGATACCGACTAAAAATTAAGAGCATTTTACATTAAATAAAGAGATGCACATTTTAACTGAATGTGGGAAAATAATTATTAAATAAACACATTAACCCTCTATTTTTTCTTTTAGTCTCAGCAGACTACTGAGCTTCCAATCTTTTAAAAATCTTGTTATTGAATGAATTGAAAATAAAGGAAGTGTGAAATTTTTCATTTTTCACATTTTGTGCATTATTATTTATTTAACAGCTCAGTGTGATCGTGTTGCAATGGCTTTGTAAAACAAAAACAAAAAGTCTTATCCTATACATTTATGTTTAATGAGGAAAATGGAATGTTCCGATACGTAAGCAATGTGCAATTTTATTTGTTTACAAATCTATATTTTAAAGTGCACCTCTCTCTCTCTCCTTCATTTAAAATTCTACAAAACGAAAATTTTCTTAAAAAATTTAAAGTTGAAAATTTGATGCCCTGCTCTGGTGGACTAACAATAGAAAACATCATTGAAGAAAAACATTTGGAATAGCGTTTAAATTCTTGAAATTACCAAAATGAAAAACACTTGGTTTTAGTAAAGTGTAACTAGCCTAAGTTTTATACGTTATAATCTTATTATCAAGGAGTAGATATAATATTTCAAAATAAAACATAAGCTTCTCAAAAATGTTTTGTTTCTCTAAAATTTTCATTGAACAATATTGTTTTTACTTTTCGGGGTACTTCACTGTCAGTCGAATTTTCTCAGCAGCTTCATTTTTATGAATTGACAAAAACTAAAAAGTTTTACAATAAGTTTTTAGGGTGACACAAAAGAACATTATTTCTAATCTTATTGCTCAATGTGCTTAGAATTTTTAATAAAAACTTCTTTTGAAATGAAGTTTTTTTCCGATGTAATTTTTTGAAAGAAAAGTGGGAAAACCAATGTCTGTAACCCATTCCACATCTCCAGTCTTGGCATCTCCCACCCTTCATTTTTGTTGTTCCCTGAAGTTTTATTAGAAGTGTTTTGTCAGATGCTGTCGAGTTCATTAGGGGACATTTGTATGCTGAATTTCCCTACTGTTGAGCAACTAAAATTGATAATTTTTTTCTGACAGTTTTACTTTTTGGTGTCTGAACTTCTCCTTTTTTTGCAACTCGTGTAATTTTCAATACAAGAAACAAAGAAAGGAGAAAAAGTAGTAGACCTATCAACTGTTAAGAAGGTCCCCCACCTAAAAAAAAAGTTTAAAGATGCTGAAAAATCCTTTTGTAAAATTTTCCAGGAGTTTTTGCAAATTCAGATTAAAATGCACTAGGTATTTTTTTCAAATCCTGAGAGACTTCCCTTATTGGTCATTTAGCCTCAATATTTGGCTGTGAAATATGTCTTACATAACACTAAAATTTGAAATATTTATCTTTGTCCACTGTATAAAGATAAATAAGTTAAAATAATAGAAACTTTATAATTTCTAGAGGGAAAAAATGTGAATATTTCAAGTTTTAGCATTACGCACCTGACATTTGCAGCCAAATACTGTGAATGACCCTGTAATTATCTCTTTCTGTTATTACTTGCTGCTAACATTCCATTAAAATTCAGTTTCAAGTTTCTTGACATTTTTACTGAATGTCTTTGAAAGAGAAAACAAAAGTGTCCATAGTTCATCATATTGAAGTATTGCAACTGTTAACTCCCCTTTTTTACTTTTTATTATTGTACGATTTTTTCTTATTTTAACTACAAAAGTTTTTTTCTAGAGCCATATGTGTCGTCCGGTTGCAAAGCCTGCCAACTCCAAAATAGGTTTTGAAATCAGCCAAATCCTAACTATAATTTTGAATTTACCCCTTCATGCACTTCCCCCTAGATTCTCTTATGGTGCTTTAAAACCTACTATCCTAGTGACATTGACAAGAAGAAATTTGGATCCTATCTCAAATTCTCTAAAAAAATCGACAAAAAAATCGTCTCTCCTGAAACATATTCTTTTATGGAGATGACCGGTTTTGCAACCAGACGACATATATAATGCAGTGAGTAACCGCCCCTGAGCAAGGGCTAAGGCAGGAACATGCAATACACCTCCATTACCCTTTCTTAGGGGCGGTTACTCAACTCACTGCTTTATATCCAAGCTCTGCCTTAAAATTTACGAGTTGTACCGTACCAAGTGCAGTCGCTCGCTGGTATTCTTATTTCACATCAGCTACCAGTTTTTTTTTTTTTTTTTGGTTCTGTTTACTCTATAAGAGGAATTTTGCCTCCAACTCAGCTAGTTTCGTATTCCATGCTGATGAGTGCATAATAAGCACGAAACTGCAGTCCATGGATCGAAATAGCCGAGTTGGCAGTGTATGGTACATATAATGTTTCAAGATTTAGCTTTATGTTCCAGACATTTCACTGCCAAATACCATGGAAAGACCCTGTAATAATTTCTTTCTGAATGTTGTTTGAAAAAGAAAACTTATGTATAGACTCCTTTGTATTGAAGTATTGCAGCTGTCCCTTTCCCTTTTTATTTTTTATTGTTACATGAACTTGTATAGTTTTAATTGTTAATGATTTTTCTAGAGCCATAGGAGAATGAAAATTTTGTTTTCTTCAGGTTCAGAGACGAATTGGTTACTGTCCCCAATTTGATGCTTTAATTGATCAGCTGACAGGAGCTGAAACTTTGACCCTTTTCGCACGTTTAAGAGGAATTCCAGAAAACCTCATTCTTGATCAAGTATCTTCTCTAGGGGAATTACTAGGCTTTCAAATACATATGAAAAAACAAGTGAAGGATTACAGGTAAAAAAATACTTCTATTTTCTTTTGTTATGTGAAACCAAAACTATGTAGATCTGTATTTTATTCAAGCAACTCAACCACACAACTAATTTTCAGAAATTTTACTGCATATGAATATGAGAGGGTACCCAATAATAACCAGAATAGCATTGCTGTGTGCAAGGCTTTTGTAATACCCATTTCTTCCACTAGGTGTACCAAGTGCAACTCATTGCTAATTCCTTGCCGCCTGTAATGTCAACCTGGCTTGTTCTGATCATCTGTAGTGATTAGTTTTGCTAGCAACATCTTGTTGCAGGTGCATTAAGCCACTTTTCATGCCTTTTTCGTCTTTCTTTTACTTTAACTGGAAAGTAAACTAAAAAAGGGCCAAGATGCAAACTTAACAAAAAAGAGATCAAGAAAAAAGCTAAGTAGAAGCTGTGAGCCATTTCTAATGATGACTTCAAAATTTATTTCGAGCAATGGCAGCATCGATAATATTTCTTGTTGTAATAGGGAGAATTTTGAAAGGGATAAGGTTGTTTTGTAAGCATTTTAAAAACATAGCTTTCAAACTATATCTCCACCTGTTTGGTTTTTTTTTTTTTTTTTTTGGTTCACCTTGTGTATGCAGGGTTTGTCTTAATGATTCATCAGGTTTTGAAAGACGATTTCTTGAAAATTTACTTCTTACAAGCACAGATGATGCATGAAAAAATACATACTTTCCAAATCTTTGGTATATGCCAATGTTGAATGTTTGCTCAGTAATCCTTCTATAGAATTTACCCTTGCTATCCAGCACAACTGCGTTCTTGCAATACTTGTATGCAATTTGTACTTCTTTAACGTTGGATTAAAACTTCACATTAAGCATTTGTTGTATGTGCCAGAAACTTGGGAAGTGCATACTTTGTGATATATTTCTTATCGCCTGCAGTCATGAGGGAAGGAAGTGTACAGAAAGGAACATGGTTTTTCTACTAGCGTCCTCACGATTGAAGTTATTGTCAGCCATATTGGATAGATCAATAATAGGAAAAACTTGTATAATGCAGCTGAAAATTTATGCACTTTACTCTTTTGGCTTTAATTGATAATAAGACTTTATTTTATATGTAGAGAAATGTTTACTATTAAGGGGCTGTCCACTAATGATGTCACACTTTAAGGGGTAAGGGGGTTGTGTGAAATTGACAAGAAGAAAGAAGGGGGTAATAAGAAGATTTGTGTTTACGCTATTGGTAAAATCCAAAATACAAGTATTTATGTGAAGAAAAGTACATCAATGACAATGAGTGCATACTAAATTGTGTTTGTTACTAATTTAACATTTAATAGCTAATGTAAGATTTTTTTCTGGGTTAAAATGTCTCTTCTTTTATACGCCATAGAAATATCATTTTAACATTTGTTGTCTTTTGTAGTGGTGGAAACAAACGAAAGCTGAGCACTGCTATTGCGCTGATAGGTAACCCTCCGGTAATATTTCTTGATGAGCCTACAACAGGAATGGATCCTGTGGCTCGCAGACATATGTGGAAAGCACTTTTGCAAGTTTTGAGATCAGGACGTTCCATTGTGTTAACATCTCATAGGTAAGAATATTTTATTGTGTTTTTCATTTTCAAAAAAATAGATTCCTTCGTGTTTAGGTTTTTTGCAAACAAACTGGTGCTATTCTTTTTCTTATTAACTTATTTGTTTATTATTATTTTTTATATTACGACAGTGATTTTTAATCTTTCAATACCCTTGTCCCCGTTGTTTCATAAAAAAATTGTTATATCACCCACCCACACACTTCAATTTTCGTAACAAAACAAATTTCATAGATTTATCATGAAGTTACGATTTATTTAATGGATTAGAAAAACAATACCATATTTTTTTATGAAGCAGTTTTTATGCACCAAAACATGTCTATATTTTTTAAATGTAGATTTTAATGTAAGCATTGATGGTTTTACCATATTTAATGAGTACAAAATTACTGAAAAATAGAATTTTTAAAATACATCATAAGTGAAATATTAACAAAGCAATAGTGCAATGGGTACTTGCTTTCACACAAAATTTCTCAAACTGTAGTGTCACTGAAAGGGAATCAATGTTCTTAGTTTAGGCGATCAAACCCAAATACTATAACAATGACGTTTTGAATTTTTTTTCTGTGTGTGTATTAAATAAGATATTTTGACAAGGGTTGCATGCTTTTCTTATAATTATTCTCTCTACTAAAGGCACCTTGCAAGTTGGAAACCACTCAATTACAGGCTCAAATTTCAATACTTAGTTATACAACTTTTATCTAGTAAATCTCTTGACTTTTATTTTTATGCCATGTTTTACAAACAAACCTCTGCTATGTCTTGTGCTATTTTTGTTATTATAATTTTATTTTAATTTAAAGGCTTAAAATTTCAAAACTTATTTATGCATCCTTTATCTGATAAATCCCTTGACTATTTTATTGATCAGAAAAAAAAGTGATAACTTGAGTTAGACTTTATATGTACCTTTTAAGAATATTTTTAAATATAGTCTCAAACATCAAAGAAATTAAGGTGACCACAACACAGAAATTTCACTCCAGTTTCAAGAGCTATGAAACAGTACATCTTTTCTGATTTTTCCACACATAAGGAGACTAAATATTATTTGTACTTTATATACTTGAGATATAATTAAACTATAAATATGCAGAATATACCAACTTCCTGAGAAAAATGTTTTACCAATTTGTTATTCTAAAATAATCTAAAACAAATATAGATTTTAACAGAAGTTAGATACAGAATAAGTGTTCATAAATTCAAACATGAATGTTTTATTCTCTTCCAGAAAATGACCCATAATTTCATTCCAACTAGTTGTATTCCTTATCTGTTTTAAATTTTCCGCAATGTTTACAACTATTCAAATCAAAAAAGTATCACTGCAATTTTAAAAAGTTATTTAATGTTCTGTACTTTCACTAGCCTAACCAAAATCTGCTCTTTAGTGTCTTTCCTTCAAATTAAAAGAAAAAATATTTTTTGACAGAATAGACAAATATTTCGTATAACTCTCAGAAGCTTGGAGAGTTCCCAGCGTGATATGATAATGTGGTCCACTTGGCGAGTTTGGAGACAAACAATGAAGTTTCAGGACTATTTAACATTTTAATGAAACTTTTTTTTAAATATTCAACCAAGTATTTTAAATTTTAATGCTTTTTTGCAGTATGATTTATTTATTTGATGAAATTTTTGCATTTTAATAAAACTTTTATAACTTGTTGTGACCCCAAAATTTTGGAAAAAACCCCATGACGACCGCATTACTGTAGCTCTGCTCAAATATCCTAATGTCGCCAAACAGCATCATATCTAAAAGTCTCTCCTCAGATGCTTCATTTCTAGCAATAACTTTTTTTTACCCCCCCCCCCCCCCCAGTACCAATTTAGTACTGTTACTTAGTTGCGTTTGGCGACAATCAAGCCTATTTTCGCATTCATTTTGGCTTTCTATTAGATGCCTATTTTTGGCATCAGTATTTCATTTAGGTCTGCTTTCTCCTGTCTGAATAGTGGTTTCAATCACAGTGAGCCCTTTTCTGAGTAGTTCAAACAAATTTTCAGCTCCATTAAATAGTTGAGCAAAACTTTTTACAAAATGCTTAAGCTAATCAAATTCTCTGAAATTTTCAGTGGTGGTTGTTTACATTTAACTGTTGCCAATTGACAAGAAGTAATAAGCTAAAAGCCAGTGCTATGTTCTATTAATACAGTTTATGCCACTAATAATAAACATTTTCCCCCCACAGCATGGAAGAATGTGAAGCGTTATGCAGTCGTTTAGTTATTATGGTGAATGGAAAATTGTGCTGCTTGGGCAGCCCTCAGCACCTTAAGAATAAATTTGCTCAAGGATTTTCTTTAATCATAAAAATTGGGCGTAGACCTACTGCCAAATATTTACAAAGCCCATTACACCCCCCTCCCGAAATGGCATGCCATTCTTCATACAACTGGTCAGCTTCAGGTAAAAATCTTGCTCAAGACATTGATGAAGCAAAATCTTTTGTGGAAAGAACATTTATGAGTGCTGTTTTGAAAAACGCACATGAAAACCTTCTCCATTATCATATTCCTAGCCCTCGATTAAATTGGTCCGAAATTTTCAAAGCTATGGAAGAAGCCAAGAGTTCCCTAAATATTGAAGATTACTCAGTAGGTGAGACAACTTTAGAACAAGTATTTTTGAACTTTGCAATGGTCCAAAGGGATTCTGAAGCTGTAGCACCTTGATAAAGTGTTTTCAATTAGTATACACATTTACATGGATTTAAAAGCATTTTTTTTAACTCTATGTGGAGCTCTTACAAATATTGATGACTTTATATGCCATTTTGTTTCTCAAATAAGTTATGCCTTCTACAACACTATAAATGGTTGCAATATTGGCATTGCTATCATCTTTACTGCTGTATAACTTACCGATAAATTTAATGACAAGATTGGTGAAATATTAATGCAAAGCATGATACTGTCAGCAATCTAAGCACTTCGTAGTTTTTTATGGAATGGTTGCAAATTTATATTATCTGTTATTGGGCTGTTCTATAATACTTCCTGACCTGCAAATTAACATGGAGTACAAAGAAAAGCAGTAACTTCAATAGTATTATTTTGTCCCATATATGATCAAAATGGTGCATAGGCCAGTTCAACTTGCTCAAACGTAAAACTTCTATGAATTAAGAGCTTGAATGAATTTGACATTTCGTCGCTTTGGAAGAATAACGCTGCAACTCAAAAAAATCGAAAAATGACATTTTTATATCATTTTGTTCAGAAAAAATCGCTTTTTATGATGAACATGGTTACAACTCAAAAGTGTCAAAAATATCCCTCATTATAAAAAAAAATATCCGTCAAATTAAAATTACGTCATTAGTTAAAATGCCATTGAAGTCAATCATGCTATATTAGAAAGATTAAAATGCGTTTTTTTTTAATGCTAGGTTTCATTAAAATAGTTGCAATAGTTTTGAGCACAAGCGCGATAGAAGTTAGTTTCTGAAAAGAGTTAAAAATTGCTCTCCTGAAAAATGGGCTTTTTTGAGTTGCAGTGTTGTTCCTCCAAAGCGACGATTTGTTCTCTTTAAAAGCCATAACCTGTGCAACAATCTGATAGGGCTGCATGTTTGATATTGCTACTGTTTTCTTTGATTCCACTTAATCTGGATACTAATATCAGAATCGGTGAAGTATTTAGTTAAATCGGTAGTTACATTGGTAACTACTATCCAAATGAGAAACAAAATGCCTAATGAATCATCTTGATTATATGAGCCTAATCTATGTGCTTGGTGTTTAAAATGTTGCATGAGCTTCAACTTTTTAAAACTTTTTCTCACTGTTTCATTTAATGCTCGAAGAATTCTGGTAGATATTTTTTTTGCAATCTTTGAAGCAATCTAGATGTTTGAAATTATTAATTTGTTTAAATTTGTATACCCTTTTCTATCATTAACCATTATCTCTTTAATAAAAAGGAAATACATTCATAAAACATATTTATATTTCTGATAGGCTTTCATGCTTAACTTTAGTGAAAACTGTGCCTGAAACTAAACTGTATAATGTTTTATCTGTTAGCAAGCAATATCCTTCATGATATAAAACTGGAAAATCCTACTTAATCATAGCAGTGGTGTTTTTTTTTTTTTTTTCTGTTAACTATCAAACTCCAAAATGAGATTTATTTTCTGAGTATTATTTAGCGAAAAAAACTGAAGCGGTTAGAAATTCCTTTTGGCTGCTTACTGAAATTTATCTTAAACTATTTGATTGGAAATGATTTTCTCAAAACTTGATGATAGGTTGTAGAATTAAATTGTTTCGCACAAGCATATAACTTGCATGAAGGTTCACTACTAAATTTGTACCAGAATTCTTCAAGCCCATGCTCATTTTGACAAATGGTATTGAACAATGTTACGTTTATTCTAGTCTTTAATTGCTTATTAAATTTTCCAATTTTCCTAGCAATATTCTAAACACATTTAACATTTTATGATATGGTTCACTAATTTTCCAGCTACTTACTCACACTTAGAACAATTAAATGTTTACTGTATTTATTTTACCTTTTCTCTTTTCTTCCTCAAAAACTAAAATTTAAATTATAAAGCTCAAGATTCCTACAAGTTTTAAAATATCTAATGTGCATCATATTCTTAAAAAAACATCCATCCAGTGAAACCTATCATTTTATATAATCAAGCAGTTAAAATACTTTCTAAAAGTTTAATATTGTTATTTATTTCTCAATTCTACCCATGTAATATCTATAGTTAAATTTCTAAACCATCAAGAAAAAAAAAGCATTTTATCATAAATGTTTAAGCAATTGTAATTGATGTATTTCAAGACCGCACATATTGTTGATGTTATATTGTCTCGTACTCTGTCTCTTCGTGTATTTTTTTTTTTTTTTACTGTAGCAGATTTTGTTTGTCTTTAGACTTTGTAGAAAGATTTTTAATTTAAAAGTACATCAGAGTTAATTTTGAATTTTATCTAGTTTTATGTTACTGGAAATGTTTTTTTTTTTTTTTTTTGGTCATAATTAAGAACATTCCATTTATTTAAATTTCTGAATTGAAATGAAATTCAATAATGAATTGATGATGTCCGCTCATCTGCATGCTAACTTTCAATCTGAATTGGTGAAGCAGTGGCATTAATGTAAGAAGTGTGTTTGTTGGTAGAAACAAATTTACAGGGTTTTTTTTCTCACAATGCATTTTTGGGGGCGCCTTGTCCATCACACTTATTATGTACATTTTTTTTTATTCCCCATCACGGCGCTTAGTCATTGAGACATTTACAACACGGTAAATCTTCCTCTGCATGTTGGGAGCATAGATGTAGTATAACTAGATGCACATACTCTATAGCAGTCGCTACTGGTGGTCGTTGAACAAGCAAACCTCGAAGTAAACGGGCAAGAGCATAGAACAAGATTTTGTAACCACTGATGTCCAATGAATGCAGTGCTGTTTGCACAGCAAAAGTGTTTTTCTCATATGTGCTTTTCACAGACTTGCCTGTCTACTCTTACCTATATGATTGCCCATGAACGGGTTTCCCATTGTGTATCTAGCTTTTACTACATCTATGGTTAGGGCTATGAGGCACACACCTAAAATATGTCTAATGTCTAGATTTCTTTTTTTTTTTTTTTGCAATGCTTCATGAAAATGAATAAATAACAGACTAATGTAATCAATTCTCAATTCAGACGATGATTATTAACAGAATAGAAAACCTTACTTGCTGTTTTCATATGCTTATAGAAATGAATAGAATTGAAATTGTTGTTACTCAGTCTATATCACGGGTGACAACTCTGGCCGTATTTATTGTAGCATATTTTCCAAAATTCCCAAAAAGCTGTGATCTGTTTCTAAAAGAAATGTTGTGAATATATTCCATTTGCATTTGATCAATATTCTCCTTTTTTCATAATTGTATTGTAAAATTTATTATGCTCTTCTATATTTATTTATATCGCTTTTTATATTTTAATACTGTTGAAACTCACTGTGATGTACATTCATTTCAAAAATTCAAAAAGTTATTGTTAATGATTTCATAATGTAGCTTTTTGGAAATTCTACATTATAATTTTACATCAAATTGAGAAATTTTTATACTCCATTTTACTTAATTTTCCACAATTCATGTTTTAAAATTTGCCAAAAAAAGAGATTTTTTGAACTATTATGATTGTTTTATTTGATATTGTATAATATGAAGAACAAATTGTGTAAAACTACTTATTTTTCCTTTCAAATTTAAAAATGATACTTATTTAACAGTTTGAAATATCTTGAGTTTATTTAACATTTCATCTGAGTCCCACTCGGCTCCCCGGTGCCTAAAGAATTATCTTTGTATCAAAATTTTCCTATTAACTCTGAGGACAAATTTTTCTGGCTCCTAAGATTTTCCAGTCAGTCTCTAGTTATGTCATTTCTTGAACACACAATAATTTAAGGATTATTACATTTTTTGATGCTGTGGATTCAAATACAAATCTGGTCAGGCGTCGTCCATTGCCTGTTTAGTTTACCACCCCAAAATCCAGCCACCAAATACAGATCAGGCCAAACACCTGTACGGGCTGGAAAGTGGGGATTTCGCATTATCCAGGCCACACCACCAGGAGGCCCCCCACATTATGGCCCGCAGTTATTTAGGTAACTTTGAACCGTGTGACTTAACTTTGCAATACTTAATTTCTTTTAATTTTTTTGACAAAATAAACTGTGGCAATATCACTTTTTTACTTTTTATTTTACAAAATAAGCTGCAATACTATACTCAGCTCACTGTACCATCCAATAATTCTGAAGTTGCTGCTTGGAAGCTGCTATTGAATGCTGATTTGTAGTAGTTGAAATCTCTTATTCTAAATTTTGGTATTCCATCCAATATAATAAATTATGGAAGTCTTGTGATGCTATAAAATAAAAATGAGGTGATTTTTTTAACATTTACAAATTTTATTTTTATGGTCAAAGTTGAGACAATTTATTTTGCGTCATATTTTCATATAGTTCAAAGTAACTATCAGAGGTTAGATAGCTTTGATTTTGCATAATAATTCATTATAAAGAGGTTTTTATTATAGTTGAAGGTTGCCCAGAAGAAAGGCGGAAATTTTATTTTTGTTTGAATTGAGTTTGGTATTGCAACACTCAGTTTGTAGAGTGGCTAGAATTTATTACTACATTTTAACCTGTAAGAAAGGAGTTAGACTAAGACGATAAACAAGCTAAAAGTTTACTGTTCCATGAAGAAAAGCTGTGGTTTTGAGCTTTTAAAAATGCTTTTCTTGATCGTAACAGAGATTCACTTTTCGCCTTTCTTCTGTATAAGTTTTTTAATTTAAGACACTTTACAACATTCTTTGAGTTTGATATCAATTTTATGCCATAAGATATATTGACATTATTTTAATATTATTAGTGTGAGCGTTAACAAAGAGAAAGAGTAGATTGAAATTACTTCAATGAGTATTTTTTATTTTCTATTTTAGTTAAATAAGGTTCAAAGTGCAATATGTGTAGTGTACTAAGCTGATGCAGTTTTAAGGGCATATTTTAAGGTTTTTTATACTTGATGCTGTGTACTAGAATATTTTGTGAGTTGTACTTGTATGTTACGTAAAGTATTATATCATGCTAAGGAAAATTAGTAATGTAATGTTACATTCCTTTTAAATTTTATTTCATCTGTTACTATGTAAATAATGGTTCATGGTACATGAGTTTATTACTCTTTTCATTTTAGATTGCATAATTACTCACACATGTAATATATAGTATGTGTTAAAACTGGATTTTGATATATGAGTTTTTTTGGAAGGGACTGATAAATAAAGTTAGTTTTTTTATTCCCCCCATCCCCCAAAAGGGCGAAAATTGGTCGCCAATGTCTACAGTGAGACTGAGTTTTTGAAATGACGATTAAGAAATCATTTTTTGTCACCACTTAGTTGGAACCTAAAATCTTAAGAATTGCAGATAAACCCGTCATTGTACAATTGAAAATGCATTTTAGTTCGCAGGTATGCTCACTGCTTATCTCGTTCCCCAAGGATGATTGCTTTCTGAAATACTGTGGAGCACCCTCCTCTCCCGATAATAAAACCCCCCAAAATGAGACCAAAGTCCTGTAAATTCAATCCCCCCCCCCTAAAAATTTTAATAAGTGGTAATGTGGTAAATTAGTGGCTAACAATTAGTGTGGTAAATAAGTGGTAAATTAGTGGCTAACAATAGTGGCTATGTTTATCAGACAGCCAAAGTCAGTGGTGGCTGTCTGATAAACATAGCCACTATTGAGATGGTTACGATCAGTCTCTGTCGACAAAAAGGTTTTCTTAAGTTAGGCTTTCACGCCCTCCTACACTTTTTATTGACAGTTAATATTTCAACTCTGTACTGATAATTTACCTGAGAAATCTTGGATTACTTAAGCTGTTGATGAAATTACGCATATTATACTTCTGGAATTCCAAAGTGTAGTACATGTATGTTTTTGCATCTAGAAAGAAACTTACAACTCTCATTAGGGGGGGGGGGGATATGCTTCAAATCTTTCTGTAATATATTTTGCAATGTATGAAATATATTTTGCAATGTTAATTTTCTCATTAATTATTTCTATGCAAATGTAAATATCTTCTACTTAGAGAATTGTCATGACATGTCATATATCTTTCAGTGAAACTTTTCGCGTTAGCTAATGACTTTTTTTTAATTACTTGGTGAGTGATTTTGTATTTCACTGGCTTAAATTTAATTACTTGACGATTTATTTTTCAATTTACTGTAACTCTTAGTTGAAGAGCTTATTTTCTTAAAATATTAAGTCTTATAATTTAAATTTCAGCAACCTGCTTTTTGGCATAGTTTGAAAAGCAGATAAGTGCTTTCTTTTGACTAGTTTGACAAAAAAATTGCATGACTATACAAAGCACCTCTTAATTCGTCCCTAAATAAAAGTGTGGGAAATATTCTTGTTATTACTTATGTTAGCATTTTTACTTGTTATAATGTTCTGTTCATTCCACTGTAATGATTCCACTCAAATTAGCGACATTTTTGTTCTCTCTGCTAAAAGTATAATATACTATTATGCTGATATTAAATTAATGCATATTGGATTCGTAGCTAACAATTTACCTAACTCGAACTTAAGGGGCAAGTAGTTAAATGTAATATGTGACAATTTTGAAAAACTTACTTTATACCATGGATGAAGGTGATAAGTCCATCAATATCATGTCCCCTTTGTCACAGAAATGATTGGTAGCTTAGAATATGACCCTGTTTTATCTGTTCAGAAAAACAAATTTAAAAACAAGCACAAAGTTTATTTTGAAAGCTTTTCCTAGAAATTTTTAAAAAATTGTCGCATATCACCTTCATCCACTTGCCCCTTCAATTTAAAGATTTTTGGATCAATGCGTAGCTAAGTGTTAAAAGCTGTTTCATGACCTGCTGTAGGTCAATTCCACTGTAACAGACGTATCAGTTTTTCACAAAACAACTTACAAAAACTAGAAATATGTTGAATCCTTGTTTAATTTCACGATTTTTAATAAGAACATGGTCTTTGCTACTGTATAATGCAGTTAAATTTTAAAGATATCTAGAAAAAATATTTCAATAATGTGTTCTCCTTAATGGACGTTTCTCGTAAGATACGCCCATTACAGAGCAAAAAATAAAACCACCATACAAATACTGTTTCTGGATATCTTCAAAATTTAACTGTAATGTCTAGAAGTAGTCCATGTTCTTCATAAAATTCATGCAACGAAACAAGCGTCTAATATATTTGAAGTCTTAGCAAACTGTTTTGTACATCAATTGATGTCTTTTATTGAAATGGAATTGTCCTATAGCGGATGCCATAAACCTTGCAATTTTACTTGTATGGTTTTTGTGTTATCCATGCATTACAATGACATATATGTGATATTTTTTTCTGATTGAAAATTGTAAAATGAATGAAATTCTATACATGTATTCGTTGAAGAATAATTGGATGAGTATATATTTTTGTGCAAACGCTTTATGGTGCCTCATTCAAATGAAATTCTGAATAAAATGTTTATTGACTGTTGCTTAATCCTTTTTGTTCTTATATTCATTAAAAACGAATGCACATTTCCGAACAACAAACGAATGAAAATTGGCTTATTGGATTGCTGATATCTTTCCAGTGGCCCACCCAGGATCGTTTCCTGAGTGCGCGGATTCAAAAATGGCCCTCCACGCTAAATGGCCCTCCTTCGTAAAGTTTTTGAATTTGAAGTCCTAAAGAAAAAACTGCAGTCGTTTTTGGTGAGATTAAAAAGAGGGTTAGGGGGCTATGTCTTGGCAAATTTCCACAAAATCAAAATCAAGTTTTAAAAAAAAACTCATTTCAAGGAATTTAGTTCAATCAAGTGAGTTCATCTTGACACTTCTGGGAGTGGCTTAAGCCCCTTAGCTCCCCCATGGGTGCGAGCCATCGTTTCTTTCTAAATTTTTAAGATATCAACTGGAATTTTTTATGAGCTGCCACATAAACTGCTATCTTTCGCTCATGCGCAGTAATAAATTACCGTAGGATGGGGTAACTTTGGGACTGGGTGGGTAACATTGGGACAACGGGTTAATTTTAGTTTGCAGGATTCCCTGAGGGACACACTACGTAGGTTCAATCTGCAAACGCATTCTTTGTTTAGTTCTATACCCCGCCACTACCTGGCGGCAGTTTTCAGAACCAGTTTACTACCACGTTGTGACAGCCAATTTTATTTCTTGCCATTGTTTTTCACAAAATTCTTGTTTTGATGAAACTTTCTCTTCTGCCTCAAGAACTGTGAACTTCAGATCACTTTCAAGTACGTATACACAATACCAAACATCTTCTTAATTATCTTATATAGAATTAACAATGTTATTAAAGTATTTTGTTTTTTATAACCTATAAACTAAATTTTCAGCTCTTTACGGGTAATTTTGGGACAGCCCTACAGTTTGTATACTGGGTTTTTTTCACAATAGTTGTTTTTTTTTTTTTTTTTTCAGCATTGCATTGGACAATAAAATGCCTAGAAATTATAAAAGAGCTCTTGGCACACGGCCCTACAGAAATTACACTGAAGAAAATTTACAAGAGGCTTTACTAGCAATAAAGAACAAGACACTGTCGATCCGAAATGCAATTGGTACACACTCTTGAATACCAATAATTCCTTGTTCTCTTAGGTAGATAATGCACTTATACAATATTGTGGGGTAACATTGGTACAAAGTCATATTTCTTACTATGTCCCAATTTTACCCAAATTAGCTGGGTAAGATTGAGACAGTTTAAAATATTTTTTAATAAAATACCCTTGCTCCTAGAGTTATTGTCTTATTATATTTTGTTAGAGGAAGACAGGCTTTACGTATTAATAATTTTTTCAGTAACCTAACTTAAAAAATAAAAAAAAGAAACAGCGTAAAACTTTGAAAAGTGTCCCAAAGTTACCCCATCCTACGGTACTTCGATCGCTCATATTTCAAGAAATTTTCAATACTTTATTTTGAAATTTAAATATTATATTTCTCTTGTTAGTTTTCATCTTTTTTGAAGGTTTGACGGAAAACGCCACGTGTTATGAGCCTAAAACCAGCAACAAAATAGGTAGTTTTTAAACAAATGCTTATATCTTCGTGAATATAAGTGCTACTTACACAAAAATATGTGCAATAATTGTACAGACAATGTAAATTAATTTCTAAAATTTCAATCCTATTCCCAGCTAATTTCGGTAAATAATGAACGAAAAAGTTTTTATATCCTCCCCCTTTGGTCCCCTACACTTAAAAAATAAATGTTTTTATTTAAAATACAGCTGATTATATAATAATTTTACAGTAATAAACTAAAATCACTAGATTACAGTAAAAAACTAAAATTGCTATTTTTAGTTTATTATTGAGCATTTTTAACCGACTTCAGCATAAGAGGAAGTTATACAATTCGTCAGAGTTTTTTTTTTTTTTTTTTGTATGGTGTAAGATTGCTCGAAGACGCCTGGAAAAACCTTTCAAAAACTCTTTTTCTGTTTGAAATGTTCTTTTTTCCAATGGTCCCATCGTCTCGTGGCAGTGGTGCAACCAGAAAATATTTTTAAGAAGGGACGCACTCTGAAAAAAAATTTCTCATCTGATTGGGGGGGGTCCTTGATTTCTTTCTCGGAAAATTTTTGGAATGGGGGGGGGGACTCTCAAGAAGTTTAGAAATTGAAGTCTTTAAAACGCGATTATAGGCGGTAATTATTGACGAGAGCAAAGACTGTCCTAGATCCACTTTTTGAAAATCAGAAAAAGCGATCCCTCTCCCCGGTGATTTTTCGAAATTGAAATTCCAAAGACGCAAAAATAGACAAACTTTGATGATGTTAAGAAAAGAGGGGCTCTAGAGCTCACTCCTGGGAGCACGGTGTTATAAAACAGGGGTGGCCAACCTTTTTCGGGATCGTGCCAATTTGAGGTGAAAAATACTTCTGCGTGCCACTTTCAATTTTTTGAATAAATTGAAAAATGTGAAACGGTGAGAAAATGTTATTTATACGCTGATTATATGGTTTTTTACTCACAAATAGCACATCTTTTCTGTATAAATCTGCAGGAGTATTTATTCCCTCCCCCCAAAAAATGGTTTTCCCCTCCCCAAAACCTTCAGAGTAACTCAAGAACAAGGACCCCCCCCCCCCCTAAAAACACTCCTCCTTATAAGCTTGTTTGCACAATCTGCACCATTAACCCCTTCCCCCTGGCTAGACACCTAGCGAAGTCTCAGTAGTGGGGAAGCTTAGTACAAGAAATATTCGTTGATTTGAAACTGATAAAATACAAGCTAATAGTCCGGGAGCTAACTGTCAAAAATTAATGGAATACTGCAAATCGTGATAAGAAGATGCCACTTGGTAGGAATGTTGCTAATGGCAATACAATGAAATTAAGACCCAGAGGCACTTTCAAAAACCGTTTTAATCCAAGATGGCGGCGTTTTTCAAAATGGCGGCCAATGCTACTGCTTTTGCAATTTAACTCACACAAAAGAGGTTTTTATATCAAATTATATGTTTTTCAGGCCAAGGATTTCATTTAGTATGTTGAAAAAAAGCTAAATGTTCATTTTGATGTTTATTTTTTTATTTATTTTTAAGAATTATATTGTTTACGAGAAGACTACATGTAGTATCCAAAATCTTTTAGAAAGTTAGCCAAATTGCGACCGAAGAAAATAAACTGGGAAACCTGGTGCGGTGGTAACCTAACCATGCTCAAATTAGTCTCCTAAGAACTCCACACACATCTCCCAGCGGTGCTGCTATTGTTAGAAGCATTCCGAGAAGGCCCGTTTAGTCTGTGGAGTTAGCGACAAAAACAGCCGAAATATTTCACTTCCGGATACCAGTGTGAAATTTGGTACAGAGCTTATGTACATATATAAGAACAAAAAACCGCCGGGAGACACTTGATCAGGGGTAATGAACTCCCGTGATGACATCATCAAGATGGCCGCTTTTACAGGTAAATACGCTCGTTTAATTGCTTGAAACTCCATCATAGATTGAAATATTGCAAAACTCAAATGTATCATTTGAACGCTCTTTGAAAGAGCTATTTGGAAAGATTTAATTTTTCTTTCTGAGGTCAAGGTCCCACCTTTAATGACGTCATCAAAATGGCCGCTTTTACAGGTAAATACGTTTGTTTAACTCCCCCTAAAACTCCATCATAGATTTAAATATTTCAAAACTCAACTATATCATCTGAAAGCTCTTTAAAAGATCTATTTGGAAAGGTTTAATGTTTCTTTCTGAGGTCAAGAGCCCACCTGTGATGACGTCATCAAATGGCCGCTCTTACATGTAAATACGTTCGTTTAACTGCTTAAAACTCCATCATAGATTGAAATATTGCAAAATTCAAATATATCATCTGAAAGCTCTTTAAAAGAGCTATTTAGAAAGATGTAATTTTTCTTTCTAAGGTCAAGGGCCCACCTGTGATGACGTCATCAAAATGGCCGCTTTTACAGGTAAATGCGTTTGTTTAACTGCTTAAAACTCTATCATAGATTGAAGTATTGCAAAACTCAAGTATATTTTATGAAAGCTCTTTAAAAGAGCTATTTAGAAAGATTTAATTTTTCTTTCTGAGGTCAAGGTCCCACCTGTAATGACGTCATCAAAATGGCCGCTTTTACAGGTAAATACATTTGTTAAACTCCCCCTAAAACTCCATCATAGATTTAAATATTTCAAAACTCAACTATATCATCTAAAAGCGCTTTAAAAGATCTATTTAGAAAATATTTAATTTTTCCTACTGAGGTCAAGGGCCCACCTGTGATGACGTCATCAAAATGGCCGCTTTTACAGGTAAATACGTTCGTTTAACTCCCCCTGAAACTCCATCATAGATTCAAATATTTCAAAACTCAACTATATCATCTGAAAGCTCTTTAAAAGAGCTATTTAGAAAGATTTAATTTTTCTTTCTAAGGTCCAGGGCCCACCTGTGATGACGTCATCAAAATGGCCGCTTTTACAGGTCAATACGTTTGTTATACGTTTTCAATTTAAAATTGTTATAACTTTTCAACTATTTGTCTTAGAAAATAAAACCAAGCATTATAAAATAGCTCTTTTAAAGCGCTTTCGGATGATATATTTCAGTTTTGCAATATTTAAATCTATGATGGAGTTTTAAACAGTTACATGAGCGCATTTACCTGTAAAAGCGGCCATTTTGATGACGTTATCACAGGTGGGCCCTTGACCTCAAAAAGAAAAATTAAATCTTTCTAAATAGATCTTTTAAAGCACTTTCAGATGATATATTTGAATTTTGAAATATTTAAATCTATGATGGAGTTTTAGGGGGAGTTAAACAAACGTATTTACCTGTAAAAGCGGCCATTTTGATGACGTCATTACAGGTGGGACCTTGACCTCAGAAAGAAAAATTAAATCTTTCCAAGTAGCTCCTTCAAAGAGCTTTCAAATGATACATTTGAGTTTTGCAATATTTCAATCTATGATGGAGTTTTAAGCAATTAAACGAACGTATTTACCTGTAAAAGCGGCCATCTTGATGACGTCATCACGGTAGTTCATGCCCCTGATCAATTGTCTCTCGGCGGTTTTTTGTTCTTATATATGTACATAAGCTCTGTACCAAATTTCACACTGGTATCCGGAAGTGAAATATTTCGGCTGTTTTTGTCGCTAACTCCACAGACTAAACGGGCCTTCTCGGAATGCTTCTAACAATAGCAGCACCGCTGGGAGATGTGTGCGGAGTTCTTAGGAGACTAATTTGAGCATGGTTAGGTTACCACCGCACCAGGTTTCCCAGTTTATTTTCTTCGGTCGCAATTTGGCTACCTTTCTAAAAGATTTTAGATACTACATGTAGTCTTCTCGTAAACAATATAATTCTTAAAAATAAATAAAAAAATAAACATCAAAATGAACATTTAGCTTTTTTTCAACATACTAAATGAAATCCTTGGCCTGAAAAACATATAATTTGATATAAAAACCTCTTGTGTGTGAGTTAAATTGCAAAAGCAGTAGCATAGGCCGCCATTTTGAAAAACGCCGCCATCTTGGATTAAAACGGTTTTTGAAAGTGCCTCTGGGTCTTAATCTCAATGTATAGCCCTAAACAACATTCCCACCAAGTGGCATCTTCTTATCACGATTTGCAGTTTTGCAACAGTTAGCTCCCGGGCTATAAAGCTCGTATTTTGTAAAAACAACAGGGACAGCAACAAAAGATAAGTTTAAGTCTATGTTACAAAAAGCTTCTTGATGGATAGTACAATATTTTATTTAAGAAAAAAAATTCTTAAATAATTTTCAAGCAGCGTAACACAGACTACTATCAGTGCAAAAAAAAATCTAAATTTTTTCTAGCTACTTTGTTTTTAATTATTGTTACGTTCTTTGAAAATTCCCACTCTTGTTGTTAAAACTAGTTTGCACAAATTAAGTTTTCCAATAATATCGAAATTTTCATACGTGTAACGGACAAAAATGTTTTATTGTGTATTGTCTGTGGTGGCACAGTTTTCATTTAAAGCTAGTATTTTATATTGCAGTGTTGTAGTTAAGATACTAAGAGAACCAACTTCCTTGCTCAATGCTCATGTCATCTATGCATAGCTATATTTCTAAAAATAACTACACTGGCGGAAAAAAAAATCCCAACACCAAGAAAAAATTGCCGTAGAGTAATGAAATTTGGGTAATGCAATTGTCTAGTTAACATGTTTAATTGATTAAATGTACAAGATCACTGGCTAATTTAAGCTCAAGAAAATGCTGTGCAAATGTGAAATTATGTTAATTTAATAGAGGGTGTAACCGCCAGAATTTTGAAGGCAAGCCTGCAAGCGTGCATGCATTATGTCATACAGGTGTCGAATGTCACTTTGTGGTATGGAGTTCCATGCTTGTTGCACTTTCTGTGTCAATACTAGGACCGTCATTGCTGACTGTGGATTATGCTCGAGGTGCCATTCCATGATATCCCATACGTTATCAATTGGAGACAGACCTGGTGATTTTGCAGGTCATGGTAACATGTCAGCACTCTGTAGAGCACATTGCGTTACAGCAGCGATGTGAGGGCGAGCGTTATCCGGTTGGAAAACGCCCCCTTGAATGCTACTCATGAAGGGCTGTACTATTGGTTAAATTAACAGACTAACGACAAATTTTCAGTCAGTGAGTTTGGGATAAGCACAAGAATGCCCCTGCTGTCGTAGGAAATTGCTCCAGAGACCATAACTCCATATGTGAGTCCCGTGTGTCTAGGCCGTAGACCGCTTGGATGCAGGTGGTCCCCTGGCCTCCTTCTGACCAATATACAGCCACCACTGCCACTAATTCAGAATCTGTTTTCATAAAAAATTACAACAGATCTCCACTCCGACCTCCAGTGAGCTCTGTCGTGGCACCACTGCCGTCGGAAAAGGCAATGGTTTGCAGTCAATGGAATACCGGCTACAGGCTGCCTGGCTCGGAGCTGTCCTTGAAGTAAACAGTTTCTTACCGTTCCTTGGGTCACGACGGTACCAACTGCAGCTCGAATGTCAGCCGCAGATGCAGTACGATGCGCCACAGCTGTACGCAAGATTCGGCGATCTTCCTTTTCAGTCGTGCCACGTGGCAGCTCGGAACTCGATCTTCTTGAGGTAGTACCATCCCTTGCCCATAGCTTCCAATAATCATGCATGGTGGAAACATTCCCACCCAAGTCTTTCTGCAATATCGCGAAATGAAAATCCACCTTCTCGTAGCCAATTTGTACGACCTCGTTTAAACTCGGTGAGCTGTTGATAATGGCTTCTTCGTCTTCTTAAAAGATATTCCTGGCTAACATGAACGCAATTCGTCCAATTTCACGGAAAAATATTACACACGAGCTTCACAACACGCTTTTAAAACAAGCCTTATTTGCATGTTCTGAGTGACGCCAGCTGCGCCACACTTATGCGCGGAACACGAAATTTCAATCGATGTCATCTTTCAGTTGTATAAACACGCCTACCAAATTTCGTTTATCTAACACAAGTCTTTCTTGGTGTTGGGATTTTTTTTTCCGCCAGTGTATTATACCTAGTTCTCGATTTACCTCTAAAGTTATGGGAAGCTCATTCCCATTTCTTTTTCCTCCCACTGCCTATTTTTTTTTTTGGGGGGGGGGGAGATTTTTATATTGTACGTACACTGAAACAAATCCTCAAATACTCCAAATCTTATTTCTAAAAATTCTCTTTAGAAATGCACTCTTGAAAAATACATTACGTTCTCTTAAATGCACTTTCAAGTAAAATCTGCAATTTTTAAATAACAGCTCTTAGTCTCATTTTTTGCCCCACTGAAAATTTTGAATTGAAGCTCAAGCTTGCCTTTCCTTTTCTGTAATCAGGCCTTAATTATATTGACTATATTTTTATGTCAATATGATTATTATAATTATAATTAAAAATTAATTAAACTATTTCTTCAGTAATGGCAAAGAGCCTGAACATATTTTTTTTTCAATTGTTCGGTATTTCTTCGCGTGCCACTCTGAATACCTAGCCGTGCCACCCTGTGGCACGCGTGCCGCGGGTTGGCCACCGCTGTTATAAAATGATGTTAGGGGATGCTTAAATTTTTCGAAATATTAGTGTTCGCATTTTCAGATTTCCAACAACCACTCAAAAAGCTGAGAGGGCTGCATGCTAAAAGTATCATCCAACTATCGTTTTAAAAGCAAAACTTTTGACAATCTTGAGTGATATTAGAAAGAAGGGATTAGGGTCCTTGTCCTTCTCCGAAAAAATTCCGAAATGTAAGTCCTACAAATGCGATTGTAGACCATATTTAGTAACAAATTAAAGGCTCGAGAATTTTAAGTTTAAACAAGTTTCGAGGTTATTAGAAGCGAAGGCAGATTCCGCTTCTGGTTTTGGAAGGGGGATACTAGTATGGGGTCTGGGGAATTCACAACTGGAAAATTTTTGAAATTGTAGTTTTGAACACGCAGTCTTAGAATTTTCGGTCAGATTAGAGGGAAGAAAGGTGCAATGGGCTTCTGGACAATTCTTAGAAATTGAAGTCTTATAAACGTAATTATAGTTCATGTTTATAGTTAGAGAAAGGGATGAGGCTCAAGGACTGTCCCCAATCTATTTTTCTGAAAAAAAGATCCACATCTATTCCCCTTCCCAACTTTTCACAATTAAAGTTACAAATATGCAATAGTAGACAATTTTTGATGATATCTGAAGGGGGTTCTGGGGATCTCCCCTGATTTCTCGAAATAGAAGTCCTAAAAACAAATTTTTAGATCATACCGTACGGTATTAGGAGGGATTCAAAGGTTCTGCCCCATTTATTTATTTTTTGAAATTTTAATTTGGAAAATCAAAATTTTAATGATCTTTGATGTTAGTGGAGAAACGGGGGTTGGGAGAATTTGACACTTGAGTGTAAATCCATATTTGGTAGCGTTAATGAGCACTGCAGTTTGTTCAAAATTGAAGCTCTAAAAACGCAATTTTAAACGATTTCCGATGTTTTTAAGTGTTTGGATTCTTTCTTGATTTTCAAACTTTTCTTCTATAGCTTTATATTATTTTATCGATACGATTACACCGCAAACCGATTTGGAATCGACCGAATCTTTCTCAATCAGCCAAAACCCATTTTACATCAAAACGATTTTTCGCTCAATCCATGCTTCTATCATATGGCCACTGCAAAAACATGCGGGCAACATCAGCATTATTGCATCAATTGCTTTATCAATTAGCATTTTTAATTGTGTAAGCTAAAACATAGCATAAAATTCAAATATCACATGAATTTAATTGAAATTTAAACGGGGGGCAAATTAAAAAATAACAATAATAAAAGAAGGATTTCGATATACATAACTTAGGCGGCTGGTGCTGGTGCACCAAAAAAGTCAAGATGATATGGGAGAGGGGGTCGAAAAAAATAGGGGGGGTGCAGCATCTTTAAATGGCTTTTTTTTGTTACAGTTTGGCTATAATATTGGATTTTAACATGGCTGATTAACTGACCTCTATAAAATGCGGAATATGGAATCAAAAATCAACCTAGCTGGTTGATTTTCATCCACTCTTATGAAATAACATGAAAAAAAGTCCGTTTATGAAATTTTCAGCTTTCATTTTAATGAAATTAATCAATCCGCACTGAGTTTAAAATATTTTTTCACTCAACATTAGTAATGATTCATTACTTTATACCCGAGAAAAGTGAGGGGCAATCTCCCCCCTTGCCTCCTGTATGAGCCGCCTATGCCAGAACCAGCTCCATCTGAATTATTTTAATCTGTGGCAAGGGCGTATTTAAGGGGGGTGCCGAGGGCCCCCCCCCCCACCCCCCGAAATTGAGAAATATTTTTTCAAAGGTAGGTGTTCGGTTCGTGTTTGATCAAAAAAAAAAATCCTTAAGAAAAAAGCCCACTCTCTATTTAGTTTTCAAAGGTGTATATAAGGGAGGGACCCCCTCCTATATCTCTCCCGCCCCCCGAAAAAAATTCGGATTTTTTTTTTTTTTTTTTTTAATAAAGGTTATTATTATTCAGTTTAAGTTTACTCTTAAATTATTTACATACTTTTAGCTTGAAATACATAAATAAATAATCATTGCTAATAATAATTCTCTAGATGGCACCAGGCAGTGGTGCAACCCAAGAGGGTCAGGGAGCGGAGCCCTTGTGCTTTGCTCAAGAGAAAAAAGAACGTGTCTTGGGAAAATGAAGATATTTCTATTAGAAAACGCATAGAAAAAATCCTAATCATTTTGAATAGAAATCTTTTAAATGAAAAATATTCAACGCATGTAGATTATTGGTCAGAAAATTACGTTTCTCTCTTTCTTCTCATTCCCCCTTTTTTTCAAGTCAATCAGGAAATAAGAGTCTTTAAAATAATGTTACACTCAATAAATTTAAAATAAAGTGTAATCATTCCTCCCCGGCAAGCAATTCAAAATATAGTGTAAGTATTCCTCCCAGCAAGAAATTTAAAATAAAGTGCAATTATTTTAGGTTTTAGTTTTTTCACAAATAATTTCCAAGCTTTCAGCTGAACAAAACAAAACAAAAAAAAAATCGAAAAGTGGTAGAAGTCCAAGCCGGCCGAGCTAGAAGAGGCACTTAATTTTCAATCTCTTTACCAGTGGTGAAATTAAAGAATAGAGTGCCTTCTCAGTGGCGGGTTTAGAGTAGGAAGTCGAGGCCCGTATATCTGCCAAGCATGAATTCAAAGAAGTCTCATGACCCCCTTTAAAGAGTCCAAAGAGATCTTAAAATTTCGCTTTTACAACGTGTAATTTAATTGCAATTTCAAGACTTCAATATCCAAAAATTTTCGGAAGGGAGTTCTTTTCCCGCTTCTTCTTCAATACGATGGTCAAACATTTCCTCAAATGGCAATTTAGAGATTTAAAATTCAAACAGTTAAACGGTATTTGATATCCCCGTTACTTTTCTATAGTCTTTAGCTCTAAAATGTGTTTTTAGAAAAGAGAGAGCTCCCGAATTACAGTCTCTATGCCCAAAAATTTCCGAAAGAATCCCTAAATCCTTTCATTATCCTAAATGTTGTCAGACAAAGCCTAAAAGCAGTTGTTCCTATCAGAAATCATGGCGCAAGCAGCGCTATTGAATTATTTTTAGGGGGCGTTTTTAAAAGTTTTTGTTTTCTTTTTCTTTCACGTGTGGCTCTCGTTTTTAGAGGGCTCTTCGTGGAATTCTTGGATGATAAATTTTTGCTCTTCGGGGTAATGGGCACCTCTGATAAAAATAAAATTTTGAACCTTCAGTTTCAAAAAATAGAGCTTAAAATTGCATTCTTAAAGCTTCAATGTCGCAAAATTTCGTTCACAGCGCCCGAATCCTGCCTTTCCTCTTGACGGTATTAAAGATAACCCTTTATTCAAAATATTTTTAAAACATTAATTTCAAAACATTTCGGGAGAGAGTCCTTGCTAACGTTACTACCAAAGATGGTCTAAAGTAAAGATGGCTTGAGGTTTCAATTTTGAAAACTTTGAGGGAGATCCCTAACCACTTTTTGTCTCTTAACGTCTCCAAAGAGAATTCGAAATTGCGCATCTATATATCAAAGGAATCCCTGAATCCCTGGATATCTCTGAAAGGAAAATCTTTCAGGAATCTTTGAACTTTTACTTCCCAAAGATAATTTGAATGAGACTTCAGTTCAAAAAAAGAAAAAAAAACTCATCTTCTTTTCTTTTACTCTATCATGAAGAAATATATCCTGAGTTGTGCTTCAGTGTTAAAATATTTCAGGAGAGATTCCCCGAGTCTTCTCAATTCCTTTAAGGTCACTAAAGATAGCCTGAAATTGCGTGTTTGAAATTTAAGTTTCAGTAAGTTTCCCAGAGGAGTCTTGATCGTTCAACGTCATCAAAGGTAGCATAAATAATTTCAATTTTGAAAAAAGTTTTGGAGGGAATCTAAAGCTTCTTAATTTTCTATCTTTTCCAAAAATTACAATGTTTTAACTCAATTTAAAAATTTTTACCTGTCTTACAGTAATAGCGAAAAATAAGAAAGTGGGGGGGGGGGGCTAAGCTTGATTATATGGGCCCCCTCCGAAATAAAAACTTATATACGCCACTGAATCTGTGACTTATTAGACAATACTGCTAATTGAAAGAAACATACACGCACAAGCGAAGTCGTGTATCCAATACTATTCGAATGAAAGAGAAATCCTTTGGAAAAATTAAGCAGGCAGAACGTACAATGTATTTTGTCTCTCCCGCAAAATGTTCAAGAATGGATTGAGCTGGTTTACATATTAAACGCTTCATTTCATAAAACGTCTAGAGCTGCAACCTTAACTGCTAATTATTATATAAGTCTAGTCCTGACAAAAATGCAAAAGTTATTCGCAAATTACGTGAACAGATTTCTGATCATGCTCTCGTGATCATAAAAAAAGCATCCAGGCAACATCAGTTGCTTTCTTGTCCTTGAGTTTGTAACTCTTTCAAGGGCGAACTTACTTTTTTTGTTACATTTAATTATCAGAGAATGTAAAAACTGAAGAAGGATATTGAAGCTCCTTTGAAGATATTTTTCACAAAACTTGGTAAAACTATAATTTGGAATTTACAACAATAAAACTGCAAAATTTTTGTTTTGGAATCTGTTGTGCAGAGTTATATAACAGAGATTAGTAACAATATCGCATCGCTCCTAAAACTCCGGAATAAAAAAAAGAGCAAATTGATGATGGAATTACGTAGAGGAACTGGTTTCTGGTGGCCTTGTTGAAGAAACGCACGAGACGGACTTCGAAAATCTTTTCCGAACGATAAGTGTTTTGAGTTCGAAAGGGAATAATGGCTTTATGATCTAAGAAATAATAATTTCACTACAGGTAAGATTTTGAACGTATTTCTAAATATTCACTGTGTTTGACACTTAAAGATACCTTCTGTTTTTCCAATTCAAAACTTTTTTTTTTCATGTCAATGCTACTTTCAGTTAAATATTTGAATTTTAATTTAAGTGTTGAAATTTTACTATAAACTAGCTCATTTTTGTCATGTTCTTCTTTTTTCAAAAATAATAATTAATTTTTCTGTTACCATTATTGTTCTTGTTATTATACTATTCTTATTTTTATTCTTATTCTTGTTATTGCTCTTGTTATTATTATTCTTATTTTATTCTTATTCTTATTATCATACTGTTATTCTTATTCTTATTATTGTCATCTATATCATTATTATTGTTATTCTTATTATTATTATAATTATTTTTTTTATTATTCTGCTTATTATTATTATTATTATTATTGAATACTTGACAAGTTTAAGTTTAAAATTATCTATATACATAAATGACTACTTTTGTATGTATGGATGTATGTATGTCCGGGGTAATCTTTAAACCGATTTTAACCATTTTTTCACCGTAGATAGCTACATTAACAGGAATCAAGATAGGCTATAATTTATTTCCAAAAAACTTAGTTTAAAAAAGTTATTATGGAAAACAGTAAATTTCGTGTCATTTCCCCATTAAATGATTGAATTTTCAACGCATTGTTGCAAACATTTGTTGCCTCGTAACAACAATATTAATAGTAATTATGATGAAAATTTTGAACCAAGGCTTCTTTGAAGTAAGTATGAAATTTATTGCTTTCTTAAGATTTTTATATTCATCTGTGCCAATAATCGATACTGGGTAAAATAAAAAGAGAATTGATATTGGCAACAGTTAGAAAATAGAAAATGATTTTTTGGAAAATCACATGGATAAAATAAATAACGCATTTAAGTTTGATTTCACGTTTTCCTTCACACCCAGTTAATCTTCCGCATGGTCACAAAAAATACCTTTGAGAAATATGATTATACTGGGCTTAGTTGAAAGTCATATATTTATTTTCTTGGATTTGGCATGTTGCATTTAAACCCGTGCGACCGCCGGGCACATCAGCTAGTATTAAATAACTTAAGTTCCTCATCTCCCAATGGATATTCTTAAGA
Source organism: Uloborus plumipes (assembly GCA_038373865.1). NCBI lineage: Eukaryota > Metazoa > Arthropoda > Arachnida > Araneae > Uloboridae > Uloborus > Uloborus plumipes. The sequence goes on from JAXGGA010002717.1 coordinate 48,412, forward strand.
TTTTGAGAAACACTGAGAAGGATGTTTTTCAGTGCCTGTTTAAAATTTAATGTTTTTTAACCCCGAAGAGGGTCTGCATTTAATGAAGAAAAAAATAACTTTCTCACAGCATTATCAACATTAAAACGGAAATATTTTGTCACTGCGACAAATAACGAAATAATTTAGTTGAAGATGCCATTATTTTGCAGAAATGTGTAAGAAAATAGCAAATGTTTTTCTTACAAATTACTACCATTCCCTCTTCAGTGAAATTGCGAGACTTTGTATGCAGATAAACAATACACTTTTCATTTAATATTTTTTCCAAACACATAACCTTGTATAACTAATTTTATGTTCTAGAGTTTCAGAAAATAATCATTCGGTGAAAACTAAGGGAAATACAAGAATTCCAAAAACCTACCGTACAGGCCCGTCATATAGGGGGGGCAGGGGGGAGTCAATTGCCCCCCACCCCGGATTTTGAGAAATCAATGTATTTACATATAAGTGGGCGTGGTTTTTGTTGTTTTCTGGTGAAATTGTATTGTGTTTTTACCCTTTGCCCCCCCCCCCCTGAAAAAACTTGAAATTATGGTCCTGCTGCCGTAGCAAAAATACTTTATAAGCAATACTTTGTTCCCCCAATTTATTGAAAATGCTATTATTTTCCAACAAATGTTGTGCAAAAAAATAATGATAGTCCCCCTTCAGAACTATCTTCCAAATATAATCTTCGTTAACTAATTTAACTCGCTTTTCGAAGTTACGTTTAAGATTTTGCAAGATATTTATTCAAAAAAAACTGTGTGGGGTAATTAATTTTGTAGCAGTCTCTTGTGACTGCCTGTTTTGAGTAGCAAAACAGGAACTTTTAATGCATTATGAAGAAAAAACTGACTTTTTTTACAACCTCTTATTAACGAAGATATTATGAGACAGCAATAGCGCAAAATAGCTTTTTTTTTAATTATTTTTTCCACAGTTTTACGTAACAGCAAAAAATAAAACGTGGAAGAAGATTTAGTGTATTGCAAAAATATCGCTGAGAACAAAGTGAAGAGAAAAAAAATTAACATTGAAAAACAAAAAAATTAGAAGAATGATTTTTAGATGGGGTCATATCTGTGTCAGTTGGAACTTTTTTATAATTTTTGAGGGAATAGCCAATTCAGAGTTTTTTTTTTTTTTTTTTTTTTTTTTTTTTTTTTTTTTTCACAGTTCATTTATTTTCTTTGTACAATCCGGCGCTGGCCTTGGAACAATTCAAAAGAAGACATTAAACATTTACATTGTATTTACGGGGAAGTTTAAGAACCTGACTAAAAGGTGGACTTGCTTCAAACAAGCTTCATTTGAAAGGGCTTTTATCGTGTAGAAAATGTTTTAAAATGTTTTTTTTTTCTTTCTTTCTTTCTTTTCTTTTTTTCTTTTTCTTTTTTAGGAAGATATTTTTGATGTATTTTTTTGAAAATTTGAAAAGCTTTTAGCATTGGTGCCTGCAGGAGAAATGAAAGCCTATTTGTAGGAAAACAATAGGAATAATGATAATGATAATAATAATAATAAGAAGAAGAAACAATAAGGCAAACAACTATTTTTAAGGCTGATAAAAGTAAAGAAAATGGTGGAGATTCTGAAAAAGTTTTTTTTATTTCAGAAGGAAAAAAAAGTCATTAATTAAAGCATAAATGCTGTTATTTACCCAAACTAGAGATTAATTGGTTGAATTAAAGTGAAATGAATTCAAAGGGCATGTGATTATATACACAAAAAATTTTCAGTTCCATTCCTGAGTTTTAACTAAGTTAATTCGTGCATGTTCGGTAACAAAAGGGAAAAAGATGAAATTCGAGACGCTGTATTTTTCATCTTTGCCCGAGCGCAATAAATGAATCGTCGATTTAGACAGCATTCGCAGTTTTAGAGCTTAAATGCACCACCTTGCGATGATTTAAGAAATTAGTCAGAGAGGTAAAACATTGCAGTTTCGCGAGGACAAAGCAGATGTGATTTTTCCTAATAAACTTTGGTAATATTAAACTTCAAATTAACGTTATATTTGCTGTACTTATCTTTTTTAAATCGTAAATTATGGATACAGCGACAACAGCGAAAATCCTTTAGATTTCACCCAAGACAAAGCCGTACTGGGAAACTCTAGTGTATTAATAAATTAATTTTTGCGCTGAGATTTGTTAAAGGCTACAAATAGTAGCAAAAGGCACGATTCATACTAGTCATTAAAGATTTTATGTACATTATTTTCTAAATAAATAATGTATTAAACTTTTTCCATGGCATGTTTCATTTAATCTATTGCAATCGTACACATTTCTTGCTTCAATAGATGGTTTGGTTCTCTTAGATGAGTGGTTAGTAAATAGATTTTCTAATTTCGACTAATGATTCCAGATTTAGAATGCTTTATGTGTATAGTCTTGAACAAAGGAGAATCAGAGCTGAAAGGATTCAGTTGTTTAAATTTATTAAAATGAATAATGTTACAGGGTTTGATTTTTGCACGGAAAGCAGGACAAGGGGGTCATTGTTTTGAGGTGTTTAAATCTCATGCAAATCTGGAAATTTGGAAAAATTACTATTTTAGCAGGGTAGTGGGAACAATTTACCGGAAGAGGCAGTAAGAAGCAATGGAGTAGATAGCTTTAAAAGGACCATTGATCTTCATTGGGGTATATAATTTGACTAGGACCAGCCTAGTTGGGCCCAGAGCCTGTTGCTGGTCGTCGCATTTGTTTATTTATTTTTATTTATTTACAACACATATTTCGAGCTCGTGTGCTTGCTCACTCGACCCGCTTATGAACTCACGTCCAATATGACAGATAGTACAAGACAGAAACATAGTATAGGACAGAGTTTACGCTCACGGAGAAGGAGCGAACCCGCCGTCCTGGGCTTGCTAACGTGACGCGCAGACATACAGCGCCGCCAGGACCCCGTCGCATTTGTATTTGTATTTATATTTAGGAACTTTTCTACTTATTAGCGTTTGTTTAATGAAATTTTAACTCTTCTCTTTACTGAAAGTCAAGACACGATTAACAGAAAGGCTTCTTCTCAAAATCGGGACTAGAAGTGTTTCAAGGTCTCTTCTTTCGATAAGGTACCGCATGTAGCACTACTCAGTAAATTAGCTGGTATAGGGGTAGGAGGTAAAATTCTAGTTTGGGTTAGGAATTGGCAGACAGGAAGGAAACAAAGAGTAGTTGTTAGGGGTAACTATTCTAAATGGAGTGAGGTTTTAAGTGGGGTTCCCCAAGGATCAGTTTTAGGTCCCCTTTTGTTTATTATTTTTATGAATGACATTCATGAAAATGTTTCTGGAAACATGAATTGTTTTGCTGATGATGTCAAACTTATGCTGCTTGTAGAAAATGACGAACAAATAAATCAGCTGCAACAGGATTTGGATCATATTACTAAATGGGCAGACAAGTGGGGTATGGCAGTTAATGTTGGGAAATGTCAAGTGCTGCATTTCGGTCATGGAAAAGGAAATAAGCATACAAGCTATTATTTACAGGGTTCAGTCATTAGTAGGGCAGATAATGTTATGGATCTAGGTGTCTTAATAAATCAGGATTTCAAGTCTAGTCAACAGTGCAGCATAGCTAGTAACAAAGCCAATAGGATGCTTGGGTTTATTAATAGATCTATTTCAAACAAATCTAAGAAAGTTCTTCTGCCTCTATATAGAAGTTTGGTAAGACCTCATTTGGAGTATGCTGTTCAGTTTTGGTCTCCTTATCTGAAGAAAGACATTAACTTATTGGGAAGGGTACAAAGAAGGGCTACAAGGTTAGTAAATGGGTTTTCTAATTTAGACTATGATTCCTGACTTAGAATGCTTAATATGTATAGTCTTGAGCGAAGGAGAGCCAGAGGGGACATGATTCAGTTGTTTAAATTTATTAAAATGAATGATGTTACGGGGTTAGATTTTCGCACGGAAAGCAGGACAAGGGGTCATTGTTTAAATCTCAGGCTAATCTTGAAATTCGAAAAAATTACTATTTTAGCAGGGTAGTGGGAACTTGGAACAGCTTACCGGAAGAGGCGGTAAAGAGCAATGGAGTAGATGGCTTTAAGAGGGCCATTGATCTTCATTGGGGTCTTTAATTTGACTAGGACCAGCCAAGTTGGGCCCAGAGCCTGCTGCTGGTCGCCACATTTGTATTTGTATAAGGGAGGGGCGATCAATATGTTACGTATCCTCTACTACTCATCTTGGTTTACAAATGTTGACATCATATGTTTTGGACTTCAATTGCGAAGCATATCCAGAGGAGAGCCCCAAACCTCTCTTTTACTAGCATCAATGATGGTTTGAAAATATCTTTTTTTAAATTTCAATATTAAAAATTTACCAGTCGTGAGTCCCTCAAGGGAGGGGCGATTGCCCCATCGCCCCTCCCTTGTATCCACCCCTGCTTCTTCTTAATATCTTACTTCAATTGGCAAGACATGAAATAAATGTTTGTTTGTTTGTTTCAAATGGGGCTGCGTTTTAGCTTCTTGCTATTTGCAGACCTAGCGCATTCCCCAAAGCGGCATCCACTCTTTCATGTGGCACCACCATCGGCGGAATACCATTGCCACAAGTATTTTTGATGCCCAGTTTCCCCACTAGATGGAGGCACCTGGGCTCTATTCGATGCGAAACTGTACTAGGAATTTAATTTTGCCACGAGATACTTTTAGCCAAACAAGTACTCGAGAGATCTTTTACATGCCGCATAATCATACGACATGAGCGCTGTCGATTTTTTGCATCATGAAAATCCACCGACTGGAGCCGGGTTCGAACCCGCGCTTTTGGGCGTAAGAGGCCAGCATCTTTACCACTATACCACTCTGTCGGCATGAAATAAATGTAAAATGATTTTTTTTTCTGACTGTCAACTTTTCCTTTTTTCCAGAAATGGATAAACCTACCAGGCTACCATGGTCGCAAAGGATAAGTTTCGGCGTAGGGCATTGCCTCAACGACTTGACAGCCTCCATGTGGTTCAGTTATCTGATGGTCTACCTTCAGCTGGTGCTGGGTTTCGACGCCATAAACGCTGGACTGGTACTGCTCGTAGGACAAGTGGCGGATGCCATTGCTACGCCACTTTTAGGTTACGAAGTTAGCAGTGAAAGAGCGACCGGTGCATTTTGCAAAAAGTACGGCAGAAGAAAGTTCCTTCACCTTTTTGGTAAGTTGTCTTCACTGTAAAAAATGAATGTTGTTTTTGCAGTATAATACCGCTAATTTTACAATAAGAAACTAAAATTGCATAAACCTTGCATTTTACAGTTTCAAACTGGAACCTCATCTGCCAATAATATACTGTTTTTGCATTATAATGCAGCTAAATTTAACGGCAATAAACTAAAATTGCTTACTTTGCAATAAGAGACTGTAAAATTGCTAGTTTTACAGTTTATTACTGTGCATTTTACAGTTTTGAATCGGAACCTCGGCTGCCAGTATTATACTGTAAAAACATCAGTCCATTTTTTGCAGCTTTGAATCAGAATGCTCCTGTGCCATCTGATGATTATGCAGACATTACCAACTTTTTATGCAGTTGAATATTAACAAAAATAGATTTGGAGCGGTGAACGATGTACGTGTTTACTACGCATCTATTGTTCGGTTGTGTAGTATTTACGAGTCAAATTTCAAAACATTCAAAAGATAAAAAAAAAGTAAATTTCAGATTAATAAAAGTAACAACAACAACTGAGCTTTTAATCTCTTAGTAGATTTCCAACCGAAAGAAAATTCTCATTTCTATTTTTCCAACCACAGCTTTTATCTAAATTTTTCATACATTCAACAGTGCCAGTAAATTTCTAAAAATAGTTTCTAATGTCGTACGGTATTTTGAATTTCAGAAAGCATTTTCAAACTTCGGGTAATGTGATTAAATTTCAGGTTAACTTCCAAACGTTACGTCACACAATGTTTTTATTTATGGTATTTAATGTAAATTCAGTTTTACAATTTCAGTTATATTTAGAAAACTGCTCATTGCATTGAAGAAGTGGGAACATACTCCAGTTTGTGTAGATAAAACAAATGTCGAAACGGAGGGAGAAAGTTTAAGTCCAGCAAGGAACTACTCTCCTTATTTGTTTATCAACTACGATTAAGATTTAATAGCTTTGCAAGAAAAGTACTTCACTACAATGACAATCCCGTCATTTATACTGCAAAAATAAACTTGTTTTTACAGTATAATACTGGCAGCAGAGATTCCAGTTTTAAACTGTAAAATGTGCAGTAACAAACTGTAAAATTAGCAATTTTACGTTTTATTACTGTGAAGCAGTAACTTTGAAATTTATTACCACAATTTTACAGTTTATTACAGCAAAGTAAACTGTATTATACTGTAAAAACAACAGTATAACAGTGGCAGCAGAGGTTGCAGTTTAAAACTGTAAAATACACAGTAATAAACTAAAAATACCAACTTTACTATTTGTTACTGTAAAATTTTCAAGTTACAGTTTATTACTGTAAAATTAAAAAATTATAGTTTATTACTATAAAATTAGCATTTTTTACAGTTTAATACTATAAAATTAGCATCATACTGTAAAAACAACATTCATTTTTACAGTGTAGGGAGTCGGCGAGTCAATCCCTTCCCCTCCTTTAAACAATCGATATGACGAGCCTTGTACATACAATGTCCGACCATTTCACTACGCACTGACTTAACCGTCATTTAAGCCCTTAAAGAGTAGCGCGGATCTTTGAATACGAGATTAAACCTTAAACAAATTAATTCAGTAACTTCAGTAAACAAATGCGGCAAGGCTGATACGAGACACCTCGATATTCAAAATGTATCTTAATTTCTCCCCCTCTCCCTCCCAGGCACGATCTGCGTGGTGATCAGTTTCCCCTTCATCTTCAGCATCTGTCCGGGCTGCCAGGACGCCGACGAATATGCGCTGATGATGATGCTGATCCCGCTGGTCATCATATTTCAGGTGGGCTGGGCAGCCGTCCAAGTATCCCACTTGTCGCTCATTCCAGTCATCACCCCCCACGAGGGGGAGAGAGATTTCCTCAATGTCCTGAGGTATGATACTTTTTCCTTCCGTTTTTTCTCTTATCCCCAGTAAAAGTTTAACTTCATAAAAAAAGAAGTATGGATTTCTGTAACCTATACGATGATGGAGTTACGTAAGAAACCGGTTGCAATGAAGGAGCATGAAATTAGGAGGATGTAGGGTTTCGTTTTATGGATCGTTAGTCTGTTAATTTATCCCTCAGCTTCCGGTAAATTTTATGAAAATGCCATTGATGTGTAATAGTAGAGGATGGTACTTCGGTGACAGTGCGAGGGTCAGGTCAGTTGTTACTGTCACGTGCTTCAGGGACGCCTGTGGGAAGCCTTTCCTGCCTTACTGTGAATAATTTCCCGTGCTTAGTAATGTTGCGCGCATTCAGTGATCACCTTTGATGTTCAATTAATTTCTTATAATTAAAAATTTGTCAACTATTCGTTGAAAATATGGGTATAAAAAGACGTTAATTAAATCTGAGCCCTTTTACACTTCCATCGGATAGTATTTTAACCTGAATTTATATTAACCAATAATCAAACAGGTCTTTTTTTTTCTTCTTCTTCTTTTTCAATAAGTTTTCAAAAATTTTATTTTTTAGATGAACTGGCCGCAGTAGGAACTTCCTTCTATACAATTCCAAAAAGAAACTGTCAAGAAAATGTTGTGCTTGTCCACTAGTTACACGTGTTCATTTTCTGTGTTGCTGTATACTCTTTTCACCCCCCCCTCCCTCCCTCAAAAAACTGAAGCAAAACCGCAAAAGTTCTCCCAATTTTTAAGAAATAATTTCCCTCGCAGTTCATATGTTTTCACAGTCATGTACCAAATGCTTCAGTTTTGGAAAATGTTATGATTGATTTTTAATGAAATTTGAGCCGAATTGCTCATTTGATATTCAGTCTCTCCTATTTCCAACTTTATGTTTTAAAATATGCAACTAGTGAGAATTGTTTTACGCGATATAGCAAAGAAAACTATGATCAGTTTACTTTTTCGCTCTCATTTATGTTTCACTTACCCTACACTGCATGATTTTTTGTTCTTTGAAAGACATATATATGTTTTTTAGTGTAATAAGAAAACATTGGAACACATTTAAAAAAAAAAAAATAATTTTGAGGATTGATGGTTATATTTGATTTAAAGATACCTAAAGCTTTGGTTTCCTAGAACGCGACAATCGTCGCCGACGCCGGGCGCGACTGCACGCTGGAATCAGAACCAGTTTGATTGGAGCGTGGCGTGAAGTGACGTCAATCTGCGGCTCAGGCACATGGGCAGAAGAAGGCGGCGACCGTCGCATCACCAGAGATCGACGATTTCACTCCTAGGAAACCAGAGCTTTATACTTGCTTTTTATGCTTGAGTTGCCTTATGCATGGTCATAAAGAAAAATAGTCCATGTCCATATATCCAATTGGCAACGCTATGCAGTGTAGGGTCAAATCAACAATAAGCTAAGAAACGGTATTTAAATTTCTTTTCGAAGGAAATGTGATTTTTAATGATTTTCAAGCTGATAGTCATTGAAATTATGTAATCATCTTGGCGAATTCATGTTTCCCTAAATTGCTAGACATTGTCCATATTTTTATTTTTGAACTGCTGATTTATCAACAGCAATATATAAATTTCTCCGTAAAGACTGTTTCACACTAATTAGCTATTAGTCTTGCTGTGTTCTCAAAAAAAAAAAAAAATCTTCTGGGGGAAAATAATGTAGACTTGGGCGGTAATGATTTTCTCTGCCTTATTTATCTCTATATTTGCTTATTCCTTTTTTTTCCTACCTTCTTTCTTCTTTATTTTTGAATTTTTGATTCATTTTAAACTCATCATTTATGTCACCAAAATCGAGAAAATTTTCATCAACATGAAAAGTGACTTGTCAATAGTAAACATAAAATAATACTAAAGATAAAACTGTATGTAATGCATGCACTTGCATTTTAAAAGATAACGTACTAGTTTACGAAAATTATTCGTCATATAATGTATGTCTGAAGTAATAATTTTAATTTTTAGGTATGCTTTTGATATAGCATCCGATATAGGAACATATGTTGTCGTATGGTGTGTTATAGACCTAACAAAGGAGCCTACTCAAAAGTTTCATACTGTCACAGGAGAGTATGCCAATAAATTTATGGTTAGTATGATTACCAAACATATTTATGTACAGCCATAGAAAAAAAAAACGAAACACTGAATTATTCGGCTGCTATACTTACCAAGAACAAAAGAAAGGTGTCTTCTGACATGGATTAAAGTCTTCTTTAAAACTATGTGAGTAAAAGTTTGATAAGGGGCTATATACAAAGGGAAATGAACTCAAAGTCTGAATTTTCAAATGGGAACACTTACATTTGGTTACATAATTAAGTACTAAGAGCCAAAAGCATGCTGGGTACCAAGCGGCATCCCTTTAGGACCAGTAGAACAAAAGTTATGATCGACCAAAGATTTAGGGACCACCACCACATTTAAAATGCAACTTTCAAGGTCGAAATTTACACAGAGTAGACAAATCATACTTTTTCGATTAAATTACCTAAAGCTACTAGCAATAACACGTTTGCTTTTCGTAATTAATTAAAAATTCTCGGGTTTTGATAAAGTTATTTTATTTTTTGAAATTTGGAAGAGAAAACCCTACTGTGTAGAGTTCAAGGAAAAAAAGCAACATTCTATCTTTTTGATTAAACAAAGACAGATGCATACTTTTAGTTACGCACTAACCATTGCAGCACACACCTTCTGGAGAGAGAGGTTACAACTTAAAAGTAACCTCTTGTATTTATATAAACTACTGTATTAGGATTGGCAAAAATGTTAAAACCGTGACGCAGACTTGAAAAAACTGTCTAATCGTCACAGATTATTCCGAATAACCTTCTGAGATACCACAGTTTTCTACGAAAATCAAGTGTCCACGTAAAAAGTTTTCTGAATTGCTACATGTTGCATGAAAGCAGACTTCTCACTAATGGACAAAAAATTAGATTGTCTACCAGTTTTAAAATATACTCAGCAGTTTTATTAACCGTTTCGCTTACAACATATTATAACTGTTGAAAACTAAATACTATATAAAAACGCTGAGCATGTTCTGCAACTGGTGAATAAGCATATTCTTCTTTCTTTGCATAGAAATTCCCTGCTATTGTTTCAGTTTGCACAGTTGTATATGGTCCCTAAAAATGGTTCTTTTAGCATATCTCAAAAACTACTGGATATTTTGAGCTCCCATTTTGGATTATCCTTTGAAACCCTTCTAGATTGTTTCTCCATCAAAATATTTTAAGGTTCCAGATCATTATTTTTTCAAATATTAATTTCATAATTCATAAAAAATTCAAAATTTTATCTGAGAGGAAGTCAAAGACGTTTTTATTGTTGGGTTGGTTCATACTTTGATATACAAAAACAAACTTTGCCGTACCTATCGTGGTTTAGGTATTATATGCCCAAGTATCAAAAATATTTTTAACATTACGGGACGGCTTTTACATTTATTGCTTTTTCTCAGTTCAATTGTGAAGCAACGGCTGGAGCAAATTTAAAACGATTTGGTATACAAAGTTAAATGATGTTGCTAATCACAAATATGCGATAAAAAAGGGGGTTTTCATAGAAAATTTTAAAGTTGATGCCGATTTTTATATGAAGACGACCCCTTAACAACATTTTACCAATAGAAATTTGTAGAGCACATTATTCCTGAAAAAATAACATATTACACGTGTCTCTAGTGCTAATAGTCTTCGAATACGAGCTAGAGTTTCGTTTGTTTTTTTTTTCTATGACTGTACCACATTTTAGCATTGACGCATTATTAAACTTACTCGTATTGAATAGTAGTTTATGAATTCTTAATTAAAAGCTAACCAAGTTGCTAGTTGTATACCATATAATAAATAATATTAAGGAGAGTTAACGAATTACAGAACATTTTAACCACATCTTGTTTAAACATTACTAACGCTATTTATTGTCCATTAAACTGTGCCAAGCAAAGAAATCGCTCATAAAAAATGAAAAAGGTAAAATTAATAAATTAAAAGATGATTTATAATTATACTTTAGTTACCGACTAATACATCTCTTTCTTGACTAACTGCAGAAAAAAATTGCATCGAACAACATTAGTTTTCATTAAAAGCTGACGTAACTCAGCAAGGAGCTACACGACTATTGAAATAATGAAATAAGTTCAAATAAATATGAATCAAAAGAGCATCTCGAGATATGTTTTTGACACAAAAATAATTTGCCCTCGGTGAACCGTTTCTGAGTTTTATGGTCTTAAAATCTTACGTAATTTCAAAAAAAAAAAAAAAAACCAACCAAATTCAATGATTTGGCAAGAAATGGACCAAGCTATTATTTCACCGCCTGCAGGTGCAGGATCTACAACACTACTGCAGACACAAATCGCGTAAAAGATGTCTGACTTTACGGTCTGAAACTCGCTAAATTTGGTGACTTTTCTTTAAAATTTCGGCAGACCTTAAGACTTCATATTTCGAAATCGGGGTCACGAGGGCAAAGATGCATGCCTCCAGAAATCTGTCGAACAGTGCTCTTTCGATTGCTATTCATTTTTAAAAATTTCAATATCACACCAGCAGAATTTAATTGAAATCTGATTCATTCTGCAGCTCATTGTGCTCCTCATCGTCGGAATCGGGTCTTTCTTCTCTGCGGTGTTCCACATCGGGGTGAAAGAAAACACTTCGTCCCCTTTCTCCTCGGAAGACAACAGCTATGACAAAGTTCGCCAACCGATGACGAATCCTTCATTCCCGACTGCCGAAGTCAATCTCTCTTGGCGAGGATGGATACGGGAAATTCATTTTTATCAGGTGAGACAGTTTAGCATGTACGTTTCAGTTCAGAGGTTCCCAACCTTTTTACCCATAAAGAGGGTAATACATGAAAAATCACCCCAAAAACGTTAATTATAGAAATTTAATTGATTTTTTCGCATTTTCCCTTGAAAATGCGAAAATAAACACTTAAAAATGTTTCATATTGATTTTAATCATTCAGAGATTCAGATAAAGAAAAAGCCTGTTTCTTTATAACTTGATATAAATTCAGGTAGTAGTTAATGAGAAGCAGGCCCGTCATTTCAAGTTTTTCCTAGGGGGGGGGGAAGAGGTGCTGGGTGCTAATACAATGCAATTTCATCGGAAAACAGCAAAAATCACACCCATATGTGAACCCAGCAGGTAGCACAAATAACCTTTAAACGTTGAATAAACGTTTTTAAGCGGTTGTTATAACGTTAACAACCATTTTACAACCTTTAAAAAACGAAGTGTGCTACTTGGGAAGTCATTGATTTCTCAAAACCTAGGGAGGGGCGCAATTGACTCCCCCCTGACCCCCTAAATGACGGGTCTGATTGAGAAGGTCGATTTTATGATATTGCTTGGTTATAGTTTTTTTTCTCTTTTTTTCTTTTTTGAAACGTTGTTGCTTCGGCCAGGGTGAATCGTAAATCGAGTTCAAAGTTAATTGTATTTTTAATCCATCACTAATGATTATCGATTAGGTAGATTTGATATGCGCGATTTATAATTTGTTCTGTTGCCGAACAATAACCATTCCTGGAGCTTATTTCACTTAATTACCTGGTGGAAAATCTCACTTTACTCCTTTGGAGGTAATTATCGCCACAATAGGAATTGCTGTTTTAGTTGAAGGTGCTTCATCGAAAAAGGAGGAATAAAATGATGTAGAGTTTTGTTTTAGATTTGAGGGAACATTTTTGCTCTTACTTATTTATGTTCGATTTGAAGTTATAATTCTTTAATTCATAATTTTTCTGTATAATTTTAATTTAGATGATTTTTTTTATCCATTTCGCATACAAATGAAATGAGGGGCGATTTTAACATGCAGTGAAAGCTTTGCACATTGAACTAACACATGATGTCAGTTTTTAATAAATTTGTAAATATTGGAAAAGAGATATTAAAATGTAGTTTGTTGAGGCATCCTACATAATCTAATTATGCAAGCATACTGATTGACATTATAACGAAAATGAAACAAATAGTTTTAATACAAAACAAGCACCCATAGTATAGTGAAAGAAACCTTGCAAAGAGTACGGGAAACCCAGGTTTTAATCCCGATGGTGAGTTTTAGAGCTCAAGTGAAAATTTATTGTCAAACGCAATGGCGAACTAGCTGTCGTGGCCGTCACGAAACTTTCTTCTATATCTATCTTATGAATTCCGGTTACAAAATAAAATACGTACTCGCCCGAGTAATTGGAGACAGCTCCAATTTCCCAATTATCGTAATAACCCTGCAAATGCAGAATCAATGAGCGAAATTGGAAATCATTGCAAAAGCCTTGTTTAGATAAATTGCAAACATTTTATTTGTTAGTAAAAAGAAATTGGCAACAGTTAAAAATTTCAAATCATTGAAAGTTTTCAGCTGTTTTGATAATTAAATAGCGTGAAAGCGATTTTTTAATGAATTAATTTTTCGCATTGTTGACTAAGCGCAAAAATCACCCCACCCTCCCCCTGTGGCGATTGGCGCCAAAATTTAATCGATGCTTGCTTCCATATTGGGTTAGTGTTATTCCAAATTTCATTCAAATCGCAGCAATATTTCCCGAGATACAGTAGGTGCAATGACAAAATAAGCACCTTTGATTGCTCCACCCCCCTTTGAGATATTGACACACAAATTGAATCAGCACCTGTACTCAATAGGGTCTACCTATGGACCAATTTTCGTTTGATTCCGCCGGTTATTTCCTGAGATATAGCAGTCACCCCCGCGCAGAATACTTGCGATTGCTCCACCTCCCTTGGAGATATTGACAAACAAACTGAATCAGCACCTGTACTCAATAGGGTCTACCTATGGACCAATTTTCGTTTGATTCCGCCGGTTACTTCCTGAGATATAGCAATCACCCCCGCGCAGAACACGTGCGATTGCTCCACCCCCCTTGGAGATATTGACAAACAAATTAAATCAGCACCTGTACTCAGTAGGGTCTACCTATGGACCAATTTTAGTTTGATTCCGCCGGTTACTTCCTGAGATATAGCACTCACTCCCGCGCAGAACACGTGCGATTGCTCCACCCCCCTTGGAGGAATTCGCTAAACAAAGTCAGGTGCACCAGTTCACATGGCGGTACATATGTGCAAAAATTTTTGTTCGATTTCATGCAGTAGTTTTTGCTCTAGCGCGGCCACAAAAACTGGTCACACACATACAGACTCACACACAGACACACACACACACAGACAGACATTTTCCAAAAATGGTCGAAATGGACTCAGCGCACCTCAAAACGTGCAAATCCGTCAAAATTCGACATTCGAAAATTTTCACGAAACCAATACTTTCTTCTATATATTAGATATAGAAGAAAGTAAAAACGGAAAGAATTATATTTATTTATTTTGAATCAATTGTTCCATATGAAAAATCTACTATAAGCAAAGTTTTTCCACTTCTTTCCACTTTGGTGTAAAGAGAGAACATTTTTTTACAATAGTTAAATGAAACTTAGGTAAAATTCCGTAAGCAATTACAGAATTTCACGGATATTTAGCAAAAATGAAGAAAATTTTAACTAAAATCTTATTTCACTTTCACAGGTGGGGCTGCTTTACATGCTGGTAAGGGTGTTTCAAAACATGAGCGCCATCTTTATGCCCTTATATTTACAAGAATCGCTGCGAGCCAATGATGTAAGTATATATTTAACTTTTTGTCTGACTATTTTACAAAGATTTCTGAATTTTTACCATCTTCTACATCTTTGTATTACTGACCGATCGAATACGTTACATTTTTTTAAGTTTTAATGCTTTATCTCAAATTAGATCTTAGATCATATGTTTGGTAGTGTAAAAATTCAATCTTTCTAATATGTTATTAATTTTATTTAGTTTTACTGTTTCCTTGCGAAAATTTAATTTTAATTTGCTTTACTGATTTCCAACGTTTCCTTATTCACTCAATACCAATTAAAGCTAGTTCCGCAACATTTGAATCCCATTTTCCTTTCTACCAAATGACATTAATTTTCTTCAGTGCGAAAGTGTAATAATTTGTACAATTCTTAGATCGAATTGCAAAAAGTCACAAAATGCATTTGTGAAAATTAAAGTTTCCTTTTTCTCACTCTGCAGGTAAAACTTTTTCATTCGTCTTAACGCGGTTAAACATGAAAATTAGTATGCGTTTCTTTGATTATGCCGATAAATTCGTTTAATACGTGGTCCAGTTCAGGGCTTAACTGAGCTGCAATTGGTTATGAACCGGGAAAAACTGCTTTTTTACATAATTCGTCACTGGATGAAGAAGGGAATAAACTAATAGAGATAATTGAATAAAATTTTACTTTTAAAATGCAGAGCAAAAGATATATAGTTTTACATCAGTTTTCATTAGAAAACAGGGAGTCAATGACTTCCATTGCTTATTAATTATATAAACCTATTTTTGCGTATTAGTTATGATTATTCAGACTATTAATTGGGAAAGAGTGTTGCTGAAAAATCTTCATGTCGAAAAGGAGCGTTGACATGAAAAACAAGGGTTGGGAGAGATGTTATAAGCAAATCCTTTTAAGTCTCTTTTGAAACAATTTTCCAGTTTTTTTTCACATTTGGAACTTTTACGTTTGCAAAAAATTCTGACGTGATGGGGAGAATGAACATGAGGGTAATTTCCAGCTTCTCTGCTAAAGAATGCATAAGAATCATTTACTGAAAATTAAAAAACACATTCATAGCAGGATAGGGAAATCAATAGGTGCTGCCTTATTGGTTGGTTTTCGGTATATCATCAGTTTGTGTTTCAAATGTATTAAAATTGTGGACTACAAAATTTTACAAATTGTTTGCTTTTCCAAATAGGATTTCATCGCTAAAATTCCTCTTGTGATGAATGTCAGTGGATTCACAGTATCTTGTTTTCTGCCCAAACTATTCAAGGTGCTCAGCAAAAAGGTAAGTTTTTCATACTACGTTATACTTTTTCGTACATTAACAAAATCTGTTTGAAGCTCTCAAAGTCACCTTTAAAAAATACATTATTTCTTTGAAAAGGACATAGCTTCAGTACTAGACTTTCTTTTTCTTTTAAGTTTTAAAATCTTGAAAAACTTCATCGTGCGTAGCTTCTCAGCTGTTTTTGGCTCCCCAAATACTTGTTTAATCAACTTTCTCGCCCTCTACAGAAAACTATTTTATTGGTTAAAAGTGAAAATTTCTAATTGTATGTGTGCGCTGTCTTATGCGTATCAAGTGAGTTAAAAATGGCAACTCGACGACAATGATGTCAGGAATTAGTAGGTGAGTCCAAGAGCAGCTCTATAATGTTTGTAAAACCCACGAATTTGTCCTTTCCCTAATCGTAGAATGTTCTTATACCATCTGAAATATTCTTTCAGTCGTAGCTTGAACACATACACCTGGCTCGCGCACATAGGTCGTAGAAAACGTTGCTGATATTCAAGCAAAACCTGATGCATTATACAATAGTTGCGTTTTTCCGTCATCACACGAATGAATACGGACAGTATCATTCGTGATGCAAAAACATTTTAATTACCTCTATCCATGTGTTAAGAGTGAAATACTTCAGTTGGATCTGAATTTTTAAAAAAATAAAGAAAGAAAGAAAGAACACAAAACAGAGAAGAAAAAGCCTGAAAATGTCAATGAACTTCTTCAGTGTGGGACGTTTTGTTTCTAGTTTCCTTATCGATGTCTTTTTATTTTATTCATTTACTTATTTTTAACTCTTGCGCCATTTTTTGCAAAACGTTCATAGTCCGCCTCACAATTGTTGGCACTCTGCAAACTACGGAAATCAGCTATTTTATGAGCACGCCGCCACCGCTTGCAAAATTGTAAACAAACAACACAATGATCCAACAGGGAAACTTGTTTGGACAGTGCTTGTTTTTAGTAGCGATGGTTTCTCTTGTTTTCAATCAGTTTTGAAGTGAATTTTACCGAAGGTTAATGCCAACAATCGTGTGGTGAACTATACACTTATTTTATAAGGAATAAGGATCTAAAGTTCTTTTCTTAAAGATAAATATCGGGATAACCAATGAAAGGCAAGTGTTTGATTAAAGCATCAATTTGCGGATAAACGAACGATCTTGCTCTGGATCATAACAAAAAACGCTGTCTCTAGATATGGCGTCAGATTTATCCATCTGTAAGTAATTTCACGGAAATTAATCGAAGTGCTGCGTTAGGTTTAAAAAGTTACGTAATTTCAGAAGTTAATATTAACTCACTCTGTCAAAAAATAATTTCTCCGCAAAACGCGTGAGCTTTGAATAGTAATTGCCCATAAATCTAAGTTTTCACGATGAAAAACCTGTCTATAAAACTGACGTAAATTCTAAGTTTGGTTGATGAGATTGCTAAAAATTGCAAAGAGAATAACGGTTTGCGTTATTATTATTATTATTATTTTGTAGTTTTAGTTCTCCAGTTGTAAGTAGAACTTCTAAATTACTCTTATTGTTGTGTAGAACTAATAGTAATCAATATATTTCGGCTTTGTTTTCAAACATAGGTGACGTTCCTTGCTGGGGCAACAATTGGAGTTGGCGCATGCGTATGGATCACCGTGGGACAAGGTACCAATTACTGTAGCAAGGGGATCTATGTGGTGGGCGCCATGCTTGGGGCCTCTTCTTCTGTGTTGAACATCAGCGCCCTCTCTTTCATTCATGACCTGATTGGCACCAGTTCGGTAAATCGAATCGATTTTCTTGACTTCTATAAGAAAAAAAAACTATAATATTGATCAAATTTTTTAAAGAGCTCATAGATGTTAATTTAATACATTAACAGCCCAATAATCCCGTTTGTATAAAGACAGTCCATCAAAAGTGGTATTCATTTGAAAAGATAATTCATTAATTCGTAATGAAATAAAGCCTCGAGGACCTGATGATCAGATTTACTAGAAATGATAGAAGTTAATAATAGCGGAGTTTAGTAGAAGTTTTATTAATTTCATAAGTGCTACGCTCGCTCTTCTTAAAAACAAACGATTATTTGTATATAAAGACGGTTTTATCACAATTATCATTTATTTGGTTGAACCCAATTAATCTTCCGGTACTTTTTAATTCTGTTAAGAAAATGACTCCAAGATACTTCTTCCAAGAAGAACTCCATATTAACTTATAAACAAATTCGTCAAAAACTTTTTTCTTTGAATCTAGGGTCCAGGATATTATAAACATAATAAAATTAAGACAAAACCACCGAATCGAAACCCATTTGATATGCAACTAGTACGAAAAGACAGTCCATCATCCATAAGCACATTTCATCCATAAGCTCACATTCTTCGCACTGAAAAATGCATTCCATGTAACACCAAAACACTTATCCGCAGCATCCTGCAATTTTCGTTCGTTGAAAAACCTTAGTTTAAACATTATGTTTTGCGTGTGTTGTATTATTTGAGAATAAGCAGTTAAAAGTAGTATTGAGGGAAACCTTAATTTCATCCAACGCTGTTTAAAAATGAGAAATACCATTCATGAAATATGCAAAAATATCTATAGTAATGTAGAGGGTGTCCAAATCAAACATAGCCAATTTGAACAGTCGATTTAAAAAAAAGTTTAAGCTCTACAAGGGCGATTTGGGCAAAATTTGACAACTGAGCTCTTAAAGTTTACGTGCAAAGAAAATTTTGTGCCGTCTGATGTGCCTGTGCTTTTTATGAAGGGAACAAATGGGTAAATGACGTCCCCATAGAAGACACAAACTATTCTTTGGTATGCAATGCAGAGCACAAATCGGGAATAACAGCGCAAAGAATGTTTTGAAATTATTTTATGTTGAGATGCACTTCTTTTATAAACTATTCAAAACATTATTTGCACTGCTATTCTCGGTTTGTGTCCCACACTGCATACCGAAGAATTGTCGTGTCTTCTCTCATGGAGACTCCATTTTTCCCTTTGTTTCCACATAAAAAAGCGCTAGCGAGCCACACACACACAGACAAAAAAAAAAGATTTGCCGGTAAAATTTAAAAATTCAAATGCCAAATTATGTCAAAATCACCTTCGTCAAGCTTAAACTTTTTTTTTTTTTTTGGATCGACTGTTCAAATTGGGTACGTTTGATTCGGAGACTCTGTGCATCATTCTTTATACGAAATGAATAGAGTTACTTTTAAATTTATTTATTAGCAAATACATTTATTTTTTACCTCTCTCCAGTAATTAGTAGAGTATTATTTTCACTTTAATATGTTAAATAAACATAATTATTTTTAGGAAAGTGGAGCTTTTGTTTATGGTTTTATGAGCTTCTGGGACAAAATGGCAAATGGATTAGCGGCTATATTAGTCCAGCATTTACACTCGTAAGTATTTTAATTTTATTTTGCGGCTACTTTATAATAAAATATATAAAATTTGCATTCTTTAAATTTATGTGTCTTTATAATGTGTCACATTCTTTTAAGAAAATTTATTTTAAATTGTCTTATCATAAAATACGCATGAAAGTTGATTGTTTTTAATTCAGTTATTTGTAATTCAATAAAAAAATAACTAAAACAATAGCAATTTTCAACACATTTTATAAACTTTGTGAAATTTATATAGTTAAAAAGTTTATAAAGTTCATGAGATAGTAATTAGTGTGGTATGAAACAATGTACAAGGACTGACCGGAAACGAAATACCGATGTGGGGAAAAGTACATAAAGTCTTTCTTTTTTCAAAGCAAAATTTAGTTATACTATCAAAGAGTATTAAAAAATTTATTATTCATAAATTTTTTCGAATGTCGCTGCCACCGTTCTTCAAACATTTGTCTTAGCAGAAAACCAACTTTTCTATGCTGTCTTCATATTTTCACCACAGTCATGGACTACTCGAAACCTTATTAAAAAAATCGGTTAGAAGCAGTTCGATCACCCGCTTTAATTTCTGTCTCGTACCTTCAGATTTCCACTTGCCGTTTAGCTTGAAACTTGTTTTTGGAGGCAGTTGACAACGATGAAGCTGAAAAAAAAACTTGTTCAAGATTGGCTGCATTTCTTTTTGAAGTGGACATAGAAAAAAAAGCTTGTCACTACGACAAATGCCAGGAAAATGGTTGCAACTAAGAAGGAAAACGCTATTTTGTACTAAATTTTAGAAAACTAAATTTTGTTTTAAAAGTAACAGAAAAAAAGGTGTCCTTCTCCACTAAATTGGTTCTAACTTCGCGGAAAGTCTTCGTAGGTATTAAATTCATGAAACTCAAAGCCCTGGTATCTTTAATTTTTCTTTCCTTCATATGAGAATGTGTTTGCTCTTTCAGAACTTTTTGCGAGAACTGTGATTGGTTTTATCGAGAAGTAATGTCCGTCGGCATTGGGGGCGTTGTTATTGCTGCGAACATCGTTCTGATGACTCTTCTGCCAGCTGCACTGGGAGAAAGACAGTCCACTTATAATGGTATGAAATTATTTCATGTGTCTAACATTTACGAATTTTCAGCGCATAGTTTTGAAAAAATAAGCAGAAAATCATTGTAATGAATTGTTTCTACCTGGAGTTCCGAAACTCCCAGGAAAACTGAAATGAAGGGAAACCCAAAAACTTTGGAACCTGAAACTTATTAAGTCTACACAGCAAAAAATGAGCTGTCGTTCTTACAATATAATACTGGCAGCCGAGGCTCTTATTTAACTGTAAAATGCACAGTAATAAACTATAAAACTAGCAATTTTACAATTTCTTACTATAAAGTTAGCAATTTTTCAGTTTATTGCCGTAAAATTTATCTGTATTGTACTGCAAAAACAACAGCATAATACTGGTAGCAAGGGTTCCAGTTTAAAACTGTAAAATGCACGGTAATTAACTGCAAAATTAAAAATTTTAGTTTATTGCTGTAAAATTAGTAATTTTACAGTTTATTATTATAAAACTGTAAGAACAACATTCATTTTTTACAATGTAATGTTCACGAATTTCAAGTGCCTAATCTTGAAACACAAACAAAGGATCATGGTGATGAATTTTTTCCACAGTAGCAGAAAAACAAGAAAATGAAAATGATGGGATGAAAAATCCCAAACACTTTGGGAAAACTGGAAATTTTAAAGGGAAAAAAATATTAGATGTTTCTATAAGCTTTCAGATTAAATTTGCTGCTCCAAAAGTTTCCTCCCGGCTTGCTTTATCCTAGATCTGGCCCTGTCCAGTTTTTTATCTTCTTAAGTTTTTGTAATTTTCTTGTTGGCGTTTAGTTCACACATTGGAAATTTAAACTCGATGACGCTCTCCCTGAGTTTTGACTTCACAGCAGAAGTGATGTCACCACGGGAAAAAATCCCAGAAATTAGTAGACACCCGCTGCAAAAGTCTTAGTTTCGATATTAGTAAAATGTTTATCATTAATGTAACATAGCATTTATTTATGTATTTTTACTACAGGTAAAAAGTCAAAGTCAAGATTGGAAGAAGCCAGCTATCAATCTATCGACGCTTCAGAAGGATCAATTGGTCTGAAAGAGAAACCAAGACTAAAAAATGGATATTCTTCGTAACATATTTTTTTTCCTAGAAGACATTATTTTGTGATGAACTTATGGAGACACCGATTTATCTTCTATTGCTGAATACTCACACATCTCTCATACTTTTTTCGCAAGAGAACACTGAAAAAAAAAAAAAAATAGCAAACAGTTGCGACATTTCCAGAACCCATTAACTCAGTCAATGCGTGCACGTACTTTCGATAGCATACTGTTCATGAATAAACCCATTCAGAAAAGTTCTAGTTGTGCTTTTGTTATTTTCTCTTTAATTGTTGCTATTTTTCAAACTGAAATATCAATATGTTAGCTTTCAACACTTATGTAAGTTAATAAAAAAATAACAATTAAATTATTAGCCGGAAGTCGAATTGGCTTAATAACTAATTAACTGCTTGAAAAGCACTAAATATTTTATCGCATTTTGTTTTTTAAAGTTTGAAGAAAAAGCCTATATGGTTAATTTGACAAAATAAAATCTGAATCAAATCGTTTAAATACTAAAACTATTTTTGTGCATTAGAATATTTCTTCCTCATGCGAAAAATTTAAAATTCAAAGGTATTTATAAAAGTCATCTTATTGTCTTTCTAATTTATTGTTGAATTATTTTACTAGTTGTTTCCTTTTTGTAGGTATTTGAAGCATCATTTTAAACACGCTTTCATGTTTTTATAAGTGTGCTAGATACCTGTTTTTTGTATTGTTTTGAAGTTTATTTGATAAAATGTGAATTCCAGTTTTATAACTTTCAAATATATTACTCTGTGAGGGCAAGAAATGCTGAATACTGCCACTTGTATTGCTGTGACTACTTTTTTATGTAGAATAAAGTACTTCCATTGATTTACGTAAGTTATTAATAACAGTTTGTTGAAAGATATTTTAATGACGAATTTTTATTTTAAGTACAAGCATACATAAACATTTTCATAATTTGTTTGAGCTCGAGTTTCAGAGTAATTGTTAATGCATTTCATTGCAACTTCATTAAATTTATCTAACTTCACAAAATACTTAAAATTAACAACTTTTGATAACAATATCATATCGTGAACACAAATTAGCAACAATTGAACATGTTATTTTGAATGTTCGTTTGAAATGAAGTAGTTACAATATCATGCACATGATTATTATATCTCTTTCTTAACATGCAAGTTATTAGTTATACAATTGATAGATAGTTAGTTACTTTGTTATGCAAAAGATACGGTAACATTGGTTTAGCGCAGAGTAAAATTGAAGCCCAAATAATTCCGTTATTGAAGAGCTTAACATGATCCAGTTACACAATTAGATTTCTTAAAGTTAACATGCAAAGGGATTGTTAAATTTAGTATAGTTAAGTTGCAAAATGCAATGCCTGCCGCTTATATGAATCCCGTTTGCTTTTAACAGTTTTCATTCAATAGATTGATTGATTCAATATAGCGACTGATTCAATTAAGATGCTATTTCAATAAAACTGCATTTTGTTTTATTTTTGACTCTTTGATTCATTATGATACAATAAATTCAAGCAAGCTCCTACCAATATTTCAGCGTATAAATGTATAGGAAACAAATTTTAAAGCATGGTTTAGTTTTTAATTACGGGATCAGCGTGAAAATTCACTCAAAAGCCAAGGAAATGCGTGTTTTCCGCTTGTAAACTTCCGCGTTTTATCTACAATAGGCCAAATTTAAAATAAGATTCAATTGCAGGGCCAGCTTAGCGACATTTGACGAAGTTTCTACAGAACCCCATGAAAAATCTTAAATGTCACTTCCTACTTTAATACATTCTACGGCAAAAATCCATTTTGTTTGGTTGAATCAAATTCGCGTTTCAGTTCAGAAATTATATATATACGTGAAATTTTCCAGTAGCTAACTCATGTAACGTTTTCTGAACTGTTCAAGACAACCAAATCAAAATGTGTGCCAGAAGTTCTTTCAAGTTCTTTCCCATAGTTACTTGCTCAAAACAAATCCAACTTTTTAGTTTTTAATTCATGTATGTGTTAAATTTCTCTGTAGAAGTTTTTTGGGCTATTCAAACCAAAACGAAAAATGGTTCATGTCCAAAAATGAAACAAGGAAATGAAGAATCCTGATCAAAATCTTTTGAGAAAAAAAAGGCTAGTTTGATCACGACGGTTCCTTCAAAAGTCATTGAGTGGAGGGAAACATACCGACTAACTGTGGCAAATATTTTTCCGTCTCAGTATCAGTATACTCTAAAAAAAATATCTATAAATATTAATTCAATTAATTTTTTATTTTAGCGGTATTTTTGCAATGCTTTCATATAATTATTCATTATTTTTTAGAAAAATTGGCTAAAAATATTTTTTTAATAAAATTATGTACTGAAATTTTACAATTTTGGAGAAAGAAGTCTAGAGGGGTGCATGTGTCCCTTTGCTCCTCTGGTTTAAGCCTGTGGGCGCCAGTGTTCTTAGATAACTGTTTTACAGTTTCTGACTGCTCACAAACAAATTTTTAATTTTTTTTTTTTTTTTTTCAGTTAAAGTGTTGAAAGTTCAACGGCATTGAAGAATGAAATTCGTCCGGTAATTTCCATCAAAAACATACACACATACAAAAAAAGAACCGTCAAACCATCAGTAAAAAGCGTATTTGTTTAAACAAATACGTTTTTTATTGATCGAGATGTTTTTTTTCATCTCGCACACAAACTTTTGCCTAGCATTTATTTTATTTAATTATTTATTTATTTTCTTTTTTTAATTCTATGACGTAAACGAATTGCAGTCTTCCTGACAAACGTATAAATTCCGAGTTGAAAGCATAGAAACATCAAAGCAGAAATGACATTTATAATCATAAAAATAAAGCAATCTTTACCTCTATATCATTCAAAAAAGGGTCACGAACCGCTAAAAATCCATGCACTTCTTACACCTTTTCAATAACCCAAGGACTTCAACCCACTAACATTCTGCTCAGGAAACTGAAATGATCGTAGCCTTGAATACTGCTACAGTCTCTTGCATTCCTGCGGGATGTCTATCGATTAATTTACGAAGTTTAATGTTTTGCAAAATGTCTTAGTACGCAAAACAAGTTTTAGAGAAAAGAAGAATTTTCATTAATTAATCAAAACGTTGTAATAACAGTGGTCAAATGGAGAAGCTCTGTCGTCTGTTGCCAAGGAAAAAAACAAACGCTGAAACTTCTATAAAATGCACGAATAATGATGAATTGTGCAGATAAATCATTAGAGATCTTATATTCTACTGTTAATAATTTTGTGCAAGACAATTTCTCTCTCTCTTTCTCCCTCTGTCTTTTTTTTTTTTTTTATGATTAAAAATTTATTTCACTAAACAAATGCTTTTAACTTAGAGCGTTTCCTCAACTATTATTTTATTTATTTAATTATGTATTTACTTTTGCCTTGATTTAGCTCTTCGTTTACATTTTCTTTCTTTTTTGCTTACTCATTGAAATACTATTTTGCTGTTGCTGTCATCAGTTACAAAATAAATGTAAGGAAATGAATGAAATAAAGAAAGGAATTAAAAGAAGCACCGAGATTCCCATAATACATTAAAAATAAAGAATAGTATTCCTATATTCCGCCATTATTAATTTTGTTCAGAACCTTTTTCTTTTTTTCATATTTAAATATTTATTTTATTCTGCGAGTACGTTTGTTTCAATTTGGAACATTTATTTCACTATTAATTAATTTCTTTATTCTCTTACTATTAAAATATGCTTCCGTTTAATTTTTGCCTCATTTATTTATTTTTTCTTTTTTGCTTATTCTTAAAACATAGTACTGTTCTTCAAAATTATTTATATTTTTACTAAAAAAGCTGATGTTTGAGTTTTAAGAAAACATACTGCCCAACAATTTAAGGAGAAACATTTTCACGGCTTTTTTGTAATAAAACTATTATAAATACATAAAGAAAGAGAAATGGAGCAGTGCAGTCAGTGGAATTCTTATATTCTACTATTTTTAATTTTTTGCTCAATATTTTTTTTTTCATGTTTAAAGTTTTTATTTATTATGAAAGTATTTTTATTTCCTACCGTTTTTTAATTATTATTTAATTCATTTATTGCTTAATTGTTAAAAAATTTCCTGCAATTTAATTTTAACATTTATTTTGACTTTCGATCTTTTCTTCATTTTCTTTATTACTACTGTAAACACACTCGTAAAATGTTTATGTGTAAAAATATAATTTGAGGTAACAAAGAAACATGCTGTTAAGCACTATAGTTTCATCATATTACGAACGAAAGTGAATTGTTTAAAAGCAACAAATTTTTTTTTCCAGCATTTACAACAAACACGAGCGATATTTATAATGGTATACTAAAAACAAAGCGGCTTAACAAATTAAGGCACAAACGGAATCAACTATATGTCTAGGAACTTAGTTAAAATATTGCTAGATAAGTGGCGCTGCAAATAGTGAAAATATTTTACCATTTCACTTTGCCCCACATTCCCCTACTTTTCTTTAGTTTTTTAAGTTGTGTCACTTCTGTTTCCGGGGCGCGATTTGTTTACCGCTAGCTTATTACACTGCGGTGCGCGGCTTCTTATTAAAACCACATTCTATTCAGACAACTTAAAAAAACGATTATTATCTACATAGACTTGAAAAAAAAATTGCACAACCTCCGTCTTCTAAGTAAAAACTGACAAAAGCGTTTGAATATTATTAAAAGAGACAGGAAAAGTTACGTAATTCATTGCTCTTATTAGTATAGCTGAACGCGTACTTAAATGGTTTGAGGTGATTTTATCTGGGCTTTTTCAATGTCGTTCAGTGAGAAACGCTTTTTCCAGGTCGGTTGAAACTTGCATTTAAAAATTACGTAACTATATAGAGATGAAAAATGTGGCGTAAAAAAATTGACGGTAGATTTCTTTAGAGGTCGTTCCCAAACGATGTCGCACTTTGAGGATGGGTGTTCGTGATAATTTGACAGTTTATGACAATTTGAAGGGAGGAGGTGACAAGAAAAGTGACAAAACACTTTTTCTATGACAACACTTATGGAGAAGAGGGTGACATCTGACAACGCAGAGGGAATAGGGTACGGTAAAGTGTAACAAAGGGGGGGGGGGGTCACATTCGTTGAATGTAAGTGCACTATTACTTATGAACATCCTCTTCCTCCTAGTGAACATTAAAATCGTAACCATTTGTTTTATTCACTGGAATTTTGTAAATTTGATGCATTTGTTACTTTTTCAAAACATGCTTCGTTATATCGTTATGGTATTAGGGGAAGACCGCCTATATTGGACCCCCTAAGAAGAGGAGGCCTGTGTAGCTCAATGTGAAGCAAAACAGAAATGCAAAATAGGGCATCGTAAGCTAAATTTAATCAGGAATCGCCCTATGAGCTTATATTTTCTAAAAATATGAAAATTATTTTTTTTAAAATTATCTTATAAAAAGTTGCAAAAGTCCAATTTAGGCATATATGCACCTAAATTGAACCATACGCTTCCTAAATTGGACCGTACCAGGAAAACATAGAATAATTTATATTTGAACTATATAACTTTTTCCAGGATTTGCAATAGAATTTCTTTTGCTTCGGCCTCACTTAGGCAGTGTTGATAAACTCGCCGATGGCATTTCATACAATTAATCATGTTTTGTACTTCATCTTTATGACAAATATTGCATTTCATTTCATTTCATTTCACACTCCAGGGTCCCCCGTACCTACCACAGCTTCGTGGTTTAACCGGGATAGGGCCCTGAAGAGCGCTCTGTTCTTAATTTTGAACCAGAACCTAGGGTCGAGCAAACCCTAGGCCCAGCACCCCCAGAGGTAACGTTTCACTTGGAGGACTTTGTGACCACGACATTTTTAACGCCTCCCAGCCACCATTAATCAAGACGGTGGATCTTTGATCGGCTGGGATCGAACCCGGGTCCCTCCGGACACGAGCCACGCCCCTGACAAATATTTCAATAACAATTGTTTTGTGTAGTTTCTTGCTTCTTCTTGTGTGACTTTTTCTGCTCTATGCATCTTTTATACGGCGTTAAAATGATTGCTATGAGACAGCCTTCCTTTTTGTTCCTTCTATTTTTTCAAACAAAGGTGATATGTGAGCCGGCTTTACAAAATCATAGAGCTGGCAATAATGTTTTGATGGAAACTATCCGCCGATTCTGCAGAATTTGTACTAATTAAGTCTCTTGTACATGGTGTATCGAGTATTGTAACCTGTTCACTTTGAGTAGTTTTATCTGGACTACTTGCCTCTAATTCTGCTGCAGCCATGTCAATGTCATTAAACACATGTCAATTAACAGGCCAAACTGCTGTTCTTTGGAATCAACTCAGAGCATTTGCCATGGCCTTAATTGCGGTTTGCTCAAAAGAGCTACCAAACAGTTCTCTTATGCGATATTATATAATGGATCACATTAGATGTTCTCGCATCCATGTATCACATGTTTGATTAAAATATGAAGACAGACTGAACAATGACCACATCTACGTGCATGATGTGCGTAAAGAAAAAGCATTATTATATCGTTCTCGTTAGCCAAGTTTATTGCATCAATGTTCTTTATGTAAGTGCTGTGCCTATCCGTTATAGAAGGACATTCTTTTTACATTGCTTGGCTCAACAGCTTTGATGAAAGGTTGTATCAATTGTGTAAATTATCGTTTGTGATAAAACATTTTTTTTTTTTTTTTGAACAAGCATATTGCTCACTAGGGAAGCTTTTATAAGTTCATACATGGAACGTAATCTTTCGAAAATAAGCATGGGGAGCTTGCACTCATGCATCAAATAACCAGTGTGTTTCTACCTCGTTCACCACTCATTACTGATGCTATTTGATGTTAACCTATATACGTAAATATATTTTGGGACTTTTGGACAGTGAAAAGACCGGCTTCATCTACATTGAACATTTTAGTAGCATATAAATTGTTTCCAAAATATCGAAGAATTTGACATTTTTCTCTCGGTAAACCAGATTAAATGTTATTTAAGTTAATAACTATGTTTAACAACCTGAAACTGCATCAGCTTAATGGATGAAGAGAAAAAAACCATACATTTTAAGAAGTTGCAGCTTCTGCTTGATAAAAAAGTTTAAATGAATATCGTGAATAGGTGTTAAAGTATGCTTAAAATAATTTTAACTACGCTATTAAATAAAACGAGGCACTTATTTTATGTTACGATTAACAAAAAGTCTTGTTTAAAATCATATTCTTAAATTGGACCACCGGTCCAATATAGGAAATTTTTTTCGGTCCAATAAAGGAAAACATGGCATTTTTTATTCTTCAGCTCATATCTCTGTCAAAAACTGTCACAATAACGCATGTAAATACATCGATGTAATCCTTATTAAACACAGATTATAATACTGTAACAGCATTTCACCGCAATTCACAAGTTTTTGAGTTATCTTTCTAGAAACAAGTCCGCAAAATAAGATTTCTCACGTTTTCAACACAAATCAAGCCGTAACTCACGCTAAACAGTTCGAAGACCGGGGAAACTTCATACACATTGATTTTATTCCTAAAACTTTATGTTTCTACTGTTAAAATGTAGCACAGATCTCTGTACTAGATTTTAAGCCCGAGGTCCAATTTAAGCAGTGGTCCAATATGGGCGGTCTTCCCTTATTCATTTATTTATTTATTCATTGTATTTTTAAGTCATACTTTTATTAATTAATTTGCTTTTATTCATTTGTCTATTTAATTCTGCTGAGTTTAATTTCAATTGTCTCTTGAGTATATAAAAGCAGTGGAAATTTCCCAAAGAATTGAATTCTATTTCAATTCCAGATTAAATGAAAATTTAATATTTATTTGTTTAACTTTCTAAAAAAAGAGTAAATATTGTAAAATAATCTGTTCGAACACTCTATTTTCGACATTACTATTGAAAGTTTATTTCAGAAAATTTATATCTATTCGCTTATTGCTACCTATTTATAGCATCAAAAAACAAGGCCAAATATCACCAAAAAAAGTACAATAAACAAGGATATCCGCAAAAAGGGAATTGCTACCATAATTGTTACAGGTATTTTAACTTATAGGCTTAAAATCTTTATGCAAATTACAGAAAATTTAAACAGGTTATTTATCGAAGTTTACCTAACGTGTTTCCTGCAAAACAAGCAAGTCGCCATAGTTACGGTTACTGTGCCGTGTGGTCATCTGGTAAAAGCATGATTTCCCCCCTAAAAGAACATACTTTTTTTGTATTTAGTTTGATTCCAATTCAACAGAGTTGGTTGCTATTGAACATTAAGTTTTGTGCTCCAACTATTACTTCTTCGATCAGAAGCTATTGAAAGTTCAAGTTCATTTTGCTAATTTATTTTTCTGTCTATTTGCACATGAAAGGAAACTATTATTCTGTGAGACGAATATTGAGTCGCACAAAATAGTGTAGTTGACTGTTAAAAAATTGCTGAAACAAATTTGTTCATAAACATAGTATTAAGTTATAGTGCATCCATAGTTTGTTCGTACACTGCAAAAAATAAATGTTGTTTTTACAGTATAACACAACTAATTTTATAGCAATTGTGCAGTAATGAACTGTAATATTGCTAATTTTACTGTAAGAAACTGTAAAATTGTTAGTTTTGCAGTTTATTGCTGTGCATTTTAGTTTTAAACTGTAATCTCTGCTTCCAGTATTATACTGTTATTTTTACAGTATAATACAGCTAATTTTATGGTAATATTGCTAATTTTACATAGTAAACTAAAATTATTATTTTTACAGTGATAAACTGTAAAATAGCTAGTTTTACTGTTTATTAATGTGCTTTTACAGTTTTAACCTGAAACCTCTGCTGCCAGTATTATACTGTAAAAACAACAGCTTATTTTTTGCAGTGTAGGCCATTCTCCCGAAACTTAACGCATGATTCATACGAAACAGGATATCTCGACAATATTCTAAAATTCAAATTTGGCATTTCTAGTGCAATTTCAAGTAAATTTCTGACAAATTTTGTAATGTGGCAATGAAGTATGTCAAATGTACACTTGAGATTTTTTTTTATAATCGCGCACTTTTTACTCTTCTTTATCTTGAAGTATTCCCTTTTTTATCTCTCTAACAAGTTGAAGGATGATTAGGACACTTGTAATAAGTTTTTTAAAATTTAAATTCGGAGCCCTCAGAAACTTTGAAGACGAACTTAAAATATTCGGAAAGTTATTATGAAACAGAAAAATGTATTCAATCAAACATTTTTTTTAAACCATTAAAGTAATCGTTTGGTTACGAATTGCATTCCAATGTATTTATCAAACCATGGAACGGAATTTGTAACCATAAAGAGGAGTTCCACAAAATTTTCAGTATGAATAATTATCTTCAAGCTCAATACTGCATAGTTTTACAAGAAGACAAACTTATCATGTAGGTTTACCCTTCCATGGAAAATATTTAGACGTTAAATAACATAGGTTTGCTCCTTATTTTGCCGCCAACTAAATTCGTCTTTTAACACTTCAATTTTATTTCTAGCTATGCAGTGTTCTTTTTAGATAAAAATTTTAAAGTTTCGCCCTTCGAGGAGGAGCTAATATTAAGTACCATTGAACTGTTTAAAAAAGTATAGAGCAAACAAATAAAAAAAAGCTATTTTGTCAAACTTAATCAGAAACAACTTTTATGGTACAGTAGGTGTGTAAATTTTTACGCTCATGAACTACTATAGTAATTCTATCTGACACAACTTATTCACGAAAACGCACATTTTCAGTTTTATTCAAGGTAGTCTTTCAGTTTGTTCTCGCATGCACTGCAAAGAATGAAGTGTTGTTTTTGCAGTATAATTCTGGCAGAAGAGGTTCCTGTTTAAAAGTGCAAAATCACAGTAATAAACTGTAAATTAGCTATTTTACAGTTTATTACTGTAAAATTACTATAAAATTAGCTGTATTATACTGTAAAAACAATATCTATTTTTTGCAGAAAGAACAGGACACGGGAATGTCCATCTTTTTGAATTGACAAGATGAAAAACTGAATGTTTGAATCGAAACTTACTGGGTGGAATTGTTCATAAGTATTTTTATAAGAATCTAGAGCCGCTTTATAGACAGGCCGACGCATCAAACTTAAGTTTCACCACTTTGGATCCAACTTATTTACTTTTACTTTCAATTTTCATTGTTGTGGCGCTAGGGTTACCTGAAAAAAATTTGGTACACTGCCAAACTTAGTTAAATTCACGTGAAAAATTACTAAAACGCGAAAACTCGCCAGAAAAAGCAACTCTCGAACACGTGCCGGATCCAAAGTGGTCAAACTTAATCTTGATGCGCCGGCTCGTCTATATAGGGGCCTTATAAGAATCATTTGAATCCCACGAGCGTTGGCACAGTTATGGAATGTATTGTATGTTAACCAAGCACTTGTGCATCAGTTAATTGAAATTTTCATTAATTAATAATTTACGGACTAGCACAGTTGCAAATTGTAGCAATGTTGATTTCTCTCACTCTCTTGAACTCTTGAAGCAATGTTGATAGTGGAAGTAAATTTTAATGAAACTGGAAGTAACAGGACAAAAATGTATAAGGCAGGAATTCAAGTGAAACACGGACGATCGCAACTCACCAATGCAATCGCAAATTCCTTAACTTGGATTTAAGTGAAACGTTACAATCGCTACGAGATGCGATTCTAATGTAATTCGACTTTCAGTTGCGATTCCAATTTTGGTCTATTGCGATTGCCTCGAAGCGATTGCAATGGTGTTTCACTTGAATTCGGCCCTAAGAATCAATCCTTGTTTCAAATACCTAAACTTGAATAAAAAGGCAAAAAATGGAGCTAAAATGGATATTTTACGTAATAAAGCATGGAAAACTAGCTGTCGTGGCCGTCACGAAACTTTCTTCTATATCTATCTTATGAATTCCGGTTACAAAATAAAATATTCTCCCGAATAGTTGGAGACAGCTCCAATTTCCCAATTATTGCAAATGCAGAATCAATGAGCGAAATTGGAAATCATTGCAAAAGCCTTGTTTAGATTAATTGCAAACATTTTATTTGTTAGTAAAAAGAAATTGGCAACAGTTAAAAATTTCAAATCATTGTAAGTTTTCAGCTGTTTTGATAATTGAATAGCGTGAAAGCGATTTTTTAATGAATTAATTTTTCGCATTGTTGACTAAGCGCAAAAATCACCCCACCCTCCCCCTGGGGCGATTGCGCCAAAATTTAATCGATGCTTGCTTCCATATTGGGTTAGTGTTATTCCAAATTTCATGCAAATCGCAGCAATATTTCTCGAGATATAGCAGGTGCAATGACAAAATAAGCACTTTTGATTGCACGACCCCCCTTTAAGCAATTGACACAAAAATTAAATCAGCTCTTGTACTCTTTAAGTCTACTTGAGTACCAATTTTTGTTTGATTTCGTTCATTACTTCTCGAGATATAGCAGTTACATTAAACAAGAAGAACGCTCGATTGCTCCACCCCCCTTTGAGATATTGACACACAAATTGAATCAGCACCTGTACTCAATAGGGACCTACCTATCTCTACCTATGGACCAATTTTCGTTTCCCAATTTCGCACGCAGAAAACGTGCGATTGTTCCACCCCCCTTGGAAGAATTCGCTAAAAAAGTCAGGTGCACCAGTTCACATGGTGGTACATATGTGCAAAATTTTTGTTCGATTTCATGCAGTAGTTTTTGCTCTAGCGCGAACACAAAAACTGGTCACACACACACACACACAGACATTTTCCAAAAATGATCGAAATAGACGCAGCGCACCTCGAAACGTGCAAATCCGTCAA
The DNA here is from genome assembly GCA_038373865.1 of Uloborus plumipes. Classification (NCBI taxonomy): domain Eukaryota; kingdom Metazoa; phylum Arthropoda; class Arachnida; order Araneae; family Uloboridae; genus Uloborus; species Uloborus plumipes. The sequence goes on from JAXGGA010002717.1 coordinate 81,889, forward strand.
AATTCGACAATCGAAAATTTTCACGAATCCAATACTTTCTTCTATATATTAGGTATAGAAGAAAGTAAAAAGGTTTGATCTAAAAAAATACAATTGATAGAGAAAAAACTAATTCCATATTCTCTCTCAATTCAGTACCTCAAATATAGTTAAAATCAACTCTTAAACGCTGGGAATCAAAGAAAAAAAATTACATACCATGTTTCTTTGATGTCGCACTTTTGCGAGAAAAGTAAGCAAATACAAAGACGTTGATAAACGACTAAATTTAAACACAAGTAGGTCAACAAATAGGCATGAATTATACCTTAATAGATACATAGATTGAAGAATATATAGATGAGTAAACACATTAGAAATGGAGATATTTTATAAAAAAATATTCCTTTAGATTAACAATCAATGCCTTATATGAACGTTTGGATGAAAAGTAATTAAAAACATATTCATCTCCTCTACAAATTCACAATATACAGTTTTAATTGCAGAACTTAAATGACTTAGCTCCAAGATACTTTCAAACATTAATTATATTACATTAAACAAGAAGTCCGTCTAATATTAACGTTTGAATAAACAACAGAAAAATTTTTGTGTATTAATCAATATTTTCTCTACAAACAAAACAATTGCTGTGATGAGGAGAAAAAAATATTGTATTTGCTCCTTTCACACGCGAGGACAGTTATTGTTACAATCTCTGCCAGAATGGCCAATCATCGCGCTGTGCGATTAATCGATAGTTTCTCCGTCACAACAGAACTGCTCTCCGATGACAGATTCAGAATTCAACAGACTGAGAGAGAGCTAGCTGGGAAGGAAAAGAAACATCACATGTTATAGTTTGGGTGAAATAAGCACAGGTAAGTTGTTTTAAGAAAATTGATTTATTTTTTCAAACAAAAACGATCAGTTTCTTCAAGCCTAAGATACGAAATCATGAATATTTTTTGTTATTTCAAATATTTAGAGCATTTTTCCTCCTCGCGTACTGGGAAATGTGAGACTGACACTGAATCACAACTCTCCTAAAATATGCAACTTCACAACTGCATTGGAACTGAATAGCACAGAATTAAATCTATATCTATATATATATAAATGGATGCATGTATTTGTATATTTGTATATATGTATGTTTGTTCCTTATACAAATTCAATTTTCGTCGGATTTTCATCAAACTTATCACATAGGTTCCTTGATGCACTAGAATACACATAGGCGGGATTTTGAAATTTTAAAAAAATCCAAAAAGCTCAAAATTCTTTGTCGCAAAATTTCCATTTTCTTTCGATTTTGAGTATATAAAGTAATAGAGATAAGCCTTTGAGCATACAAATTGATAAAATGTAACGTATTTATATATGAGAATTTTCCGACAAAGATTACAATTCACAATAAATTTTCAATTTAACGCTCACCTATTTACACCTGGAAAAAAAACATAGGCGAGTAAATTGTTTCTCAATATTATTACTGACCCACGCAACGCCGGGTATTTTTGCTAGTCTCTACTAATAATAAAGCTGAAGGTGGTTCTGTCTGTCCTTCTGTCTGTCTGTTAAGCGCGTAGCGCCAAAACCGTTCGGTCGATTTTCATGCCACTTGGCACAAAATTAGTTTGTAGCATGTAGTTTTGCACCTCGAAGCGATTTTTCGAAAATTCCATTTCGTTCTTTTTCTATTCGAATTCTTAGCGGAAATTCGATAAAATAGGGAAGAAATATTTCACACACATTTTCAAGTCTTATGTCATTCGAAAGCTTGGAATTTTCTGCACAAAATGAAGTTTTTTCGAAGTTTCTACGATCATCAGGAGAGCTGTAACAATTGTTTTTAGAATCCCGAAATTCAAGGCTTACCTTCAGTAAAGCAAGCCAAACGATTCTAAAATGGTTCAGCTCGATAATAAAATTTGCTTAAAAAGAGAGATGAAAAGAATTATTTTATCAACGGAAATCAACTTTTCATGTTGTTACTATGGTTACGTGTTCATACTTATTTTTGTTTCGTTCTTTTTCCAGGGTTGCCAGACGTAGTATTTTTGATTCTACGGTAGTATTTTTTCGGCCCAAATAAGGAGCGTAGTATTTTTCTGGCAACCCTGTTTCCAATATAATGATGACTTAATTAAAAGATTTGGCGGATTTTTTTTTTTCCATTTTCATAGATTTCGCATTTCAGCAACATTGATTTTGGCAACGTTTGGAAACAGTAGTATTTTGTAATATTTTTTTTAGAGGAGGTATAGTATTTTTTGTTCCAATTCTCTGGCAACCCTGTCTTTTTCCCGGTGAAGATGCTTTGGGACCCTGCTTGGCGCGTTTTCAAAAAGTCAACTACGCAAAATAGCTAGGGTTACCACGCTTGGCGCGCCTATCGTTCATTTTGCGAGAAAAGGGTACCTAAAGCACAGATTAACGAAATATCGTATCAATTTCGATATTGCATCGTTTTTTTAAAGCGTTTCGTTTCGGAAAATGTATTGTTTTGTTTTTTAAGCTGGGAAAGAAAACTTTCTTCTTCTTTTAAACTTTGGTAAGATTTCTGTTGGTTTCTGTTATTAACAAAACTGTTCTTATTTTCTCTTTTGGCTTATTTTTGTCCATCTCCCTTGGGGTTGCATTCGAATGTTCTAAGGGGGTGTTTTACCCCATTTATCGGGTAAATCAGTGTTTTCAATGCAAGGTGATATGAATTGGTTAACAAAAGTGATATGAATTGGCGCGACCACTTGGCGATATATCGCCAAGCTTTTGATCGCCAAATATTTGACGCCAAATTGGCGAAATTTTTTTTTTTTTTTATTTAGGTTCAATTTGGCGCTGTTGGCGATATTTTGCGAAAAATCCACTGAATGATGTTAAAAACGACGATCTTTAGGAGATTAATCATTGTAAAATATTTTTTTGCATTGTTTCGTAGCAAACAAGGGCTACAAATGTTTGAATTGTTATCTTGCTCATTCCAAGCACTATTTTAGCACTTAAGGCATCTACTAAGAAATTTACACGTAAAATTAAGTAGTGTGGGGTCCATATCAGATCTTTATATCACTTTGAAGGAATTATAGTTGAATAAAACTAAAATAGAGCACTTTTTCTGATATATCAATTATTTTACAAATGAACTTTTAATTTTATACTACGGGCAAAGCCGTGCGGGTACCGCTAGTAACTAAATAAAAATGACTTTTATAGGTTACTATACAGAGACTACTAATTTTGAGCAGAACAATATTGAGCTTAAAATCGTTTTCTTTCCTTGAAAAAAATTAAAATTCTTAAAATTTTTGCTCGTTGCAACAGTATTTTTCGGAGTCAAAATTATCGTGTAAAATCAAAAAACGTTGTTTTAAGAATCAAGTACGAAATTAAATCTTTACAGATTAAGTAATATTAGTATCAAACAAAACACAGTTCTTCCTTTAAAATTTTTTAATCAAAAACCGCCATTTCAATAACTACTTTACGTCCACAAAATGCAAAGAAATTTATTTCGATTTTAACTTTCTATACATAACACACAGGGTTATCCAAATGTAACTTCCTTTACAAACGAAGACAAGCTGCCTATTAGGGTGGGGCGAAAAATAAAAAAAATTTCAGATCAACTTCTAATAGTTGCCAAAAGTTGTCTTTGGTGATAGTTAGCTTTTGTGCAAATTTTGAGAAAAATCGGTTAATATCTTCAGGGGGCGCTGCGATCGCAAAGTTTTATCATAGCTTTTATAGGGATTTTATGGTTAAAATATGAAAAACAATGCCGTTAGCTAATCTCATTGCATTTTTTTTTTACTCATAAGATATATTCATGCATCCAAAGCATAAGAAATAACTCACAAAAATGATTGTACATGATATATCTATATTTCAAGCATCTTAAAAAGAAACAAAACAGTAAAAAATTTTTAGGACAATATTAAGTAAAAACTGATTTTTTTTTTTTACAAAATGTGACATAAAAATTATGAAACTGCAAACATATGACAACATTAGACAGCATTACTTTAAAATAAATGAAATATGTTTCTAAAAATATGTACAAAATGTACATGATACAAAAATTTTATGTGTCACAGTTTGAGCTTTCACAAAATACCATTTTTATTTTCAAAGATAGGGCCTTTAACCGTGCACGAACGAAACCATCCCTTGTTTATATTCCACTTATGGTCAGTGATGCATCCGTCACCAACTTGAAGCTGTGTTTCACGGATTGAATATGACAAATAAATGTCCACATGTTTCAAAGAAAATGGGGAACATCTTCGGTTTTCACCGTGTAGCTTGTCTTCAGATGGCATCATTATTATAGGAGGTTCTGTTATAAGCACATTTTCAAACTGCCAATTTATCAAGTCTGCATAGTCGGAAGAAAAGTTAATCTCAAAAATGACAAAAGTGTGGATGTCATTACTATACAGAGAATTGGTGTTTTTTACTCTTAAAATTTGACGAGCAACTAATTGCCGTACATGCCTTCGATCATCATTTAACATTGCCAGCAAAATTTTTTCAGTATATACAAAAAAAAAAAAAAAGCCATTCTCCGAATAACTGGCTCGATGACAGGTAACGGGGCACCTGGTAAATAATGCGAATGGTAGAATAACTTGCCACAAGTTTCGTGCACCATCCTTGCCTGATGAGTTGCACTTAATGAGAAACCAGCAAGGTGCACATTTAACAATAGCTGAAACTAGCATTTTTAAGTTTGCTGTCGGATATTCTGTGCCGATCTTCAAGCGCAAATTTGATTGACTGTCATGAGCTATCTAGAATGACTACAGGAACTAGGTACTGTTTCAGAAAGATGTACGGAGCGGTTGGCACTAATAACGGCTTCAAATATTTCCAGTCAATATTTCTGGTCTCTTCCTAGGTCAGCTCGGTCGATAGTTGGCAGGTTTTGCATATTGTGCTCAACTGCCTCATATTTCACTATAGTTACGGATTCGCAGCCTGTCAACATTTTGCCAATAGAACCGCTGAGCCCACGGGGACCAGTTCATCCATCTGAGTATTCTACTAAGTGTAGAAGAAGCAATTCACTGCCTTGAAGCTGACACATTAACCACTGCAATGGCCTATTAAAAATGTTTCAAGACGTTATATTTAGCCACCTTTGCTAATAACAGAACCTCCCATAACAATGACAGCCATCTGAAGACGAGCTACATGACTTGAAAACCGGAGATGTTCCCCATTTTCTTCGAAACATGTGAACATTTACTTGTCATACTCAATCCGTGGAATCTAGCGTAAAGTTGGTGACGGATGCATCACTGACCATAAGTGGAATAGAAACGAGGGTGGTTTCGTTCGTGCAATCGTGCACGTTTAAAGGGTCGAAAGGAACTGCCTTTCTTTGAAAATAAAAAAAGATTTTTTTGTGAAAGCTCAAACTGTGACACATAAAATTTTCGTATCATGTACGTTTTGTACATTTGTACATATTTAAAAACACATTTCATTTATTTTTAAGTAATGCTGTTTAATGTTGTCATATGTTTGCAGTTTCATAATTTGTATGTCACATTTTGTAAAAAAAATTCAGTTTTTACTTAATATTATTCTAAAAATCACTATTTTTCACTGTTTTGTTTCTTTTTAAGATGCTTGAAATATAAATATATCATGTAAAATAATTTTTGTGAGTTATTTCTTATGCTTTGAATGCATGAATATATCTTATGAGTAAAAAAAATGCAATGAGATTAGCTAACGGCATTTTTTTCATATTTTAACGATAAAATCCCTATAAAAGCTATGGTAAAACTTTGCGATCGCAGCGCCCCCTGAAGATATTAACCGATTTTTCTCAAAATTTGCACAAAAGCTAACTATCACCAAAGACAACTTTTGGCAGCTATTAGAAGTTGATCTGAAATTTTTTTTATTTTTCGCCCCACCCTACTGCCTATCCGAAGAACTAATCCGAACAAAATTTTAGGTATGATAAATTGAAATTATGTGTATACGATATTGCGATGATTTCAAAGAATACGTTAAGTTCACGTTTACGATTGCAATGATTGAATTACGAATTTTCCAATGGCAACACTCATGTTTTACGAAAACTGATCAGCGTATTGAAAAACTACAAATGGCGTTGAAACAATAAAAGAGCCCAGCGAATTTGCAATTAAAACCACTATAATAATATAACTACTAATGACAATACGAGAGAAGCGGAGTTTTGATAACCTTTGCATAATTCACAGAAACAATTCCATGTGTGCTGTATCATATTTTGATGAATAGCAGAAATTTTTATTAAGTGATTACAGTAAACATATATTTTCAGTAAGACTGACATTTTCCCCGCTTTGTATTACACCGTTAATAGTTAAAGTATAAAAAACAAAGCAAAACATTTTTTATTATTTTATTTTTACATTTTATACTAGTTTTTGCTTTGTGACGGAATGACATTTTTGTAAACTAAATCTTTTGAGCTTTTTAGTAAAAATAATTAAATTTCTGTGAATTATGTAAAAATTCATTCTCTTAATTGATGAGTACTTTCGAGATACAAAAATAAAATAAGAAACTTAATTTGAATGATTTTTAAATTAATTGATTTTTTAAATTCATTAATGCAGTAAAAATGACTATACTTTGATTGAAATTAAAAGGAAAAATATTACTCTAAGTTCATGTAAAGTTTCTAAATAAAGTAATGAGTGAAATAATTTATGAAATGTTATCTGTACGAAGTGTACATCTATCTTTTCGACATCAATTTCTGGTCATTTGTCTCCAAATTAGCAGCAGTCGTTCTAAGTACTAAATGAAGACGATCTGTTGAGTTAAAAGATCCGAGAATATAGTTTTCAATTTGGAATGTTGAGCCACGCTAAAGGGCCACATAAATCAGCTTCGCGGGTCACATGTGGCCCGCGGGTCCTAGGTTGGATGCCACTGTCTTAGTGGATTGGCCTCTAGGGAGAGGAGAATTACTTTTGGACCACCTTGTAGAGAAGCAAGTATTTAAATTTTACACATTTTGAAGTACGCTGAATCAATTTCGGAAATTTTTGTAAAATGGTAGTGTTTTTTTTTTTTTTTTTTTTTTTTTTTTGTGATGAGTACTGAGTCGCACAATTAAAAAATTAGTACCAGTCGAAAGAACGATTCTTTCTGTGCACGATGAAATTCATTTGAAACTAAAAAGTTATACAGAGCTGGAGTTATAACCATTTGTAGAAAGTTTTAATTGAAATTTTAAGTCGTTAGGGGCGAAACAAACGATCGGAGGTAGGCCCATGACTTTACTTTTTTACCAGATCTCACTTTAGATTTGCTAACAACTAAAATACTCTAAATTAATTTTAGTAAAAGAGTTTTTAACTTTTCTTCTTGATTCTTTTCTCGCAACTAAATATTCTTTTTTTCTAAGGATACGATTGATGAGGGCACTATTTAATTTGGATTTAAAGTAGATTTAGATTATTTTTTTTATATTCTAATAAAAAAGTATGCTCAAATTACAAATTCCTTTGACAGAAAATCTTGAAAATCTAGTAACTGTAATACTCAAACTAAAAATGCCGCGAAAAAGGCAAAACTTACTAGTTGCGATTGTAACGGAAGACAGAATTCACAAGAAATAAAATAGAAGAATGTTTGATGGTGGCCGCATAACATACTAGTTTTCGATTTATTGCTGTTAAACGAATGGTGATAACAGTAACATCAACAGCAATAACGATAAAAATAATAATGATGATGACGACAACATTAGCAACAACAACAGCAATAATAATAATAATAATAATATAATAATAATAATAATAATAATAATAATAATAATAATAATAATAATAATAATAATAATAATAATAATAATTTTAAACATTAGTTTATCAAACGGTAAATTCCTGCACTGCAAAAAATGAACTGTTGTTTTAACAGTATAATTCTGGCAGCCAGAGGTTCCAATTTAAAACTTAAAATACACAGTAATAAACTGCAAAACAAGCAAATTTACAGTTTCTTATTATAAAGTAAGAAATTTTACGTTTCTTGCCGTAAAATTTAAGTATGTTACACTGTAAAAGCAACAGTATAACACTGAGGCCTGTCATTTAGGGGGGGGGGGGGCAACTTCGAGAAATCAATGTATTTACATATAAGTGGGCGTGGTTTTTTATGTTTTCCGATGAAATTGCATTATGCTTGGACCCTTTGCCACCCCTCCCCCCCCTGGAAAAACTTGAATTGTCGTCCCTGATAATACTGGCAGCAGAGATTCCAATTTGAAACTGTAAAATGCACTGTAATAAACTATTAAATTAGTAGTTTTACAGTTTATTACTGTAAAATTAGCATTTTTTCAGTATATTACTAACAAAAAACTAGTAAAATTGCTAGTTTTAGTTTATGAAAGCAGTTTTAAATTAAAACCTCTGCTACCAGTATTATACCGTAAAAACAACAGTACATTTTTTGCAGTGTACTGCAGGGCTCTCCAACCTTTTTTACTCGAGGGCCAAATTGAAAATTTTTGGAAACGAGACGGGCCAACGTTCCAAAAATAGTTCAGTTCAGATGGTTTTATTGTAACATTACGGAAACTCGTAAAATTTAGAGAGCAGGTCAGAAAACTGAAATAAAGTCATTTTTTCCCGCAAAATGTATTTTGCTCTCCAGAAGGAGTTCAAAAAAAAAAAAGCCAAACGAGACAAAAAAACTAAATCCTTGCAATGTACTACAATTTTATTAAATGAATTTTATGTATTAATGATGATAAGAAACTTAACAATATGAGGACAGAGCAAGTACAACGCTTAGGACAATTTTTAATGAGAAGATTACATTTGTTCGGGGGGAAACAAATGCGGGAATCGGGGGAAAAGTTGGATCGTGTGATAAGGCCTTGAGACTAAAAAAATATCAATATACTCTTGGGTTTGCAAGTAAAACAGTAAGAAAATAACCAAACCGCTTTCTGAAATTAGCAAAAAACAGCCAATATGTTCGAAAACCGCCTTCTCTAGTAAGGGAATCTTTTATGGAGCTGGGAATTCACGTCCCCATATTGTTAAGCTAAATAAAAAGTTACACGAACATTACAAAAAAAGCAAAATTTTGAAAATGAAGAGAAAAATATGCAGTATTTGATGTTCAGATTAAAGCCCTAATTGAGAATATGAAGCAGAAAAAAGAGATGTGTTCTCGGAAAGGCAACAAAGAGAGATGGGTATTACCGTCCAAAGAAGTTTAAAAAAAAAGAAAAAAATTAAAAAGCTTTGCATTAAAGTTTGAATAGATTTTTATTTATTATTTGACGTATTCACTATGAGATCGACACTGCTCTGATTAATTTACTGAAAAAAAATATTTGAAAAAAGGGGATGGAAATTGAAAACGCAGATTTTTTCCGCGGGCCGGAAAAAATCTGCTCGCGGGCCGTAGGTTGGAGAGCCCTGGTGTACTGCATAACCCAATGCCGGTTTTTGCCAATTTTATGGATTATCCAGGGATTCTTTTATCCGCTGCTACCATGTTACCTTATTCGGGAATATATAATTAGTAGTTTACTGCCAACATCTATTCAAGAAACAAATATAAAGGTCATGGTTTCATAAAACAACAAATAAAAAATAAAAATCAATCCATCCATTCATTTCTAAATTAAAGGGTTTTCCGATCTTTCACCAACACAGTTTTTTCTACGAACTGGCGTGCAAGGAACTGAAATCTGTCAAAAATGATGTGTTGTGTGCAGCACATCCATAGTAATATCGATCAGGTAAAGAATCGTAATCGACAAGGGGGAATAAAAGAAATTCAATACATCTTGGGGAAGAGTCTTCCTGAATAGGCGAGATGTGACATTTCATTGATCTGTTTTCTTACGGTTGAATTTGACGCCTTAAGAAGACGGGAAGTGTTGCTACTGTTAATGGTTTTATTTTCAAATTTCTAATCAGCGTGTCAGCATAAAATGCATTTTTCGAATGGAAGAAAGGCTTTTAAACTTTTAAAGAAATATTTTGTTTGTTTGTTTCAAATGGGACTGCGTTTAGCTTCTTGCCATTAGCAAACCTGGTGCATTCCCCAAGAACGGAACCCACTATTTCATGTGGCATCACCATCGGCGGAATGCCATAGATGCCACAAGAATTTTGACAACCAGTTACCCTACTAAAGGGAGGTACCTATGCTCTATTCGATGCGAACCTGCACTAGAAATTTAATTTTGCCAAGAGATACTATTAGCCAAACAAGTACTCGAGATATCTTTTACATGCCGCATAATCATACGACATGGACGCTGTCGATTTTCTGCATCATAAAAATCCACCAACTGGAGTCGGGTTTGATCCCGCGCCTTTGGGCGTGAGAGGCCAGCGTCTTAACCACTACATTACTGTCGGCTTTAAAGAAACGAAAAAAAAAGATCGTCCCTTTCTTTCCCACAAACCCTCTATATTTATATTTATAAGCAAGGATGAGTCACAAATTTCGCAATAAATTATTTACTTTATTTCTTTACTTATGCCAGTGGAACCACAAGTGTAGTTAACAGAGTTCGTTTCCATTTACCGCCATGTTTTCTACTACCTCAACTGATCCGAATCAATTTCTGTAAAAGTCATTTCTCTGCCAGCATAGTGTCAATGCACAGAAAACAACATTTCTTCTCCGTAGTCTTTCGCCTACGTCAGACACTGAAGAGCAGGTATCAGAACTCCCTACCTTTTCAACTCTTATGAAACCTTTTTGACGATTTGCAAGCACCAAGGAACCCCCCCCCCCCCCGATTGACGCACTTAAGTTTCTTCTGGAACATTTTTAGCTTCAGTATTCATCTTAAATGATAATAAATATTTTTTTCAAACAAAAGTCACTTTTTATGAAGCATTTGACAGGCTGTATAACAATGACGAAACTCAGAAAACTATCAATTTTACTCTTTTCTGCAAGCAGAGAGAACTTTGTTCATTATTTCAAAATTACTATAAAATTAGCTGTATTATACTTTAAAAACAACTGAATAATACTGGCAGCAGAGGTTCCAGTTTAAAATTGTAAAATGCACAGTAATAAACTAAAACTAGAAATTTTACAGTTTATTACTGTAAACTAAAACTAGCAATTTTACAGTTTGTTACTGTAAACTATCAATTTTGCAGTTTACTACTGAGCTATTTCAGTTCATTATTTTAAAATTACTATAAAATTAGCTTTATTACACTGTAAAAACAACATCTATTTTTTGCAGGGTAGGATAAAGGCAGTACAAGGTACCTCCAAAAGGAGTACAAATTTTTCATCGGGCAGTGGAAGCTTAATGATTTCGTTAAATCCCTGTCATCTGCCAGTGAAAAGTTCAAATTGGTCACTTAACTTTAAGATTTTTGACGATAAAGATGGGAATGCGACTCGAGATTCTATTGCCCCCTCCCCTCCCCCAACTATTGCTAAATCTTACTAACTGCTGTCCTCCCTACTATTCTGTCTAAACAGTTTGCAGAAAACCTGCATAAAAGCACGGAAAGGAAAAGCACGAAACATCCTAGAAGATAAGCAAATTTTAAAAATAACTTTCAGCAGCCAAGGCAGGCTCACACACAATCGAAACGGAACGAATGGAGATATTAGTCATAATTAATCTTGAGTTGATCACTTATAGGTTCGAATCCGATTATATTCACACAATGCAATAAGTTTAAAATTGGTTTTAAGTTGGAGAATCGGCTGACAGTATTACACAGTAAAAACAACAGTTCATTTTTTGCAGTGCATTAATTTTGTTTCATTTTTCTCAATTCTGCATTTTATATTAAATGTATTTTCCTCTCTTAGATGCTTCTTCATTATTTTGCCAACCCCATGAGCTTAGCATTAGGGCACTGGCTGCAAATCTATTTACAGCATGGTATTTTTGGTAAGTTTCATTTTCTGTTTAGCGACAAAAAACATTTTCATGAGATTATACTGTGAGTTTAGAGAAAATATGATTTGTTCTAGCTAAAGGTTGAGGTTTCGCTTTGAAGGAATGTAAACTTATTTCATGAGATTACAGCAAAAACACTAATCCACTTGTTATGATCAATCAGAAATAACTACACTGCGAAGTTTTTGGCTAATAAAAAATTTAACTGTTCGAGAGTTAGATGGCAAAAAAATTCTAATGTCCATCAAAATTCTATAGACAATGCAATTTGCTCTAGAAAAGCCCTTCTACTTAAAACATCGCTTTTAAAAAAACTAGCAAAATAAAAAAACCTGTGAATTTTTTGGCTAATAAAAAATTTAACTGTTCGAGAGTTAGATGGCAAAAAAATTCTAATGTCCATCAAAATTCTATAGACAATGCAATTTGCTCTAGAAAAGCCCTTCTACTTAAAACGTCACTTTTAAAAAAACTAGCAAAATAAAAAAACCTGTGAAGTTTTTGGCTAATAAAAAATTTAACTGTTCAAGAGTTAGATGGCAAAACATTTCTAATGTCAGTTAAAATTCTATAGATAATACAATTTGTTCTGGAATATCCCTGATACTTAAAACGTCACTTTCAAAAAACTAGTAAAATAAAAAGCCTTGATTGACCTAGTTCTCATTAAAGTAAAAAGCAAAACTTTTATCCACTCTAGTTGAGCTTAACAATGCATTGTATTTATACTAATATTAATGCTATATGATATTTATACAGTAGTAAGACAGTTTCACATTAAATGAGTACAACTTACTGAAAAAAAATAAAACTAAAGTTTTTCCTGAATTTCGTTATGATAATAGTCGAACCTCGTTACAACGAACTCAAACTGGCCATTAAAATCAATTCGTCTTAACAGTAGTTCGTTTCATCGGAAAAGAAATAAACAGCAAACACTAGGACAGGTCTTGCAGGCTGTTATTTTTTATATTTATCACTAACATTTAACATAATCCAATAAAAAGGTATTTTGTTGAAAAATAAGTTTGTGGACTGGAACTCGGACCACGTAAACCGAGTCCTAAGAGTAAAAGAATTGAGAATCTCTATATGATAACTGCGAAATAATTAATTTCGAATGAACTTTTAATTACGAGTTAAAGTTAAATTAGAATTTTTTATGGAGAAAATTTCGAAATTAGAACTGCAACATATTTCTCAGATGTAGATAATGTTAGAACACACTTGTCCTCATCGTAAAAAAGTACTTACGACAAGTGCACCTGACGTTTTTAAAGCCTTATGTTTAAATTTTTGACACAATTTAAGACAGTGAATACGAAACATGCATAGCTTGGTTTTGTGACGGAATCAAGTTGTGATGAAATAAAACCGGTTGGTAACCGACAGGTTACCAGAGGTGGCGCTAGGAAATGCCCGACAGGGGGGCACAGGTATAATTTAAAAATTTAGTCACGAAAATTAAGTTTCTTATAATATGCAGTTAATTTTAATTGAAGGGATGGGGTTCGGGACTCTCCATCGTAAAATTTTTGAAGTCGAAGTAAAAAAATAGCTATTATAAGCATACTTGATAGCGTTAGAAAAAAAGTTTAGTTTCGGTTACTCTCCTGCGAAAAATTCGAAATTGAGGTTTAAAAATAGTACTTTAAACGAGTTTGAATGGTTGGGGTAGGAGCACTCCCCTGAAAATTTTTCGAAATTTAAACCCCAAAATAAAGAATTGTTTTCAGGAAATTATCGTGGATGGCGGAGGATATTTCTCAGAGAGACTCTCCTCGTGACTTTTTTCAAATTCAAGTCCTAAAAATGCTTTTTTAGACAATCTTTGATTATGTAGAGTGGCAATGGTGCAATACACTGGATATATATATGTTTTTTTTTTTTTTTTTTTTTAGTTTTAAGTCTAAAAATCCCATTTGTTGGCAATTTTTGATTAAGTAGCAGAGTTTTATTGCAGATTTCTTAATTGGAGAGGGACCACGTGTGGTACAATTTTTAATCAGAACCTCTTGTTTACAGTTTCTATTTTTGAGAAATAAAGTGGCTTCTTATTTAAAAAAAAAAGAAAGTACAGGGGCATCGTTTGGTTTGGGACTCTTCCCCGTTAAGCTTAACTCCTAAAAACGCAATTATTGGGGGCCTTTGACAACGATAGGGTAAGGGTTGTGGGACATAGACTGTCTCCTAGAAATTATTTAAACTTGTCCCAAAAACAAAAATTTTATATGCTTTTTTCGACAACGTTTTTGAAAATCTAGTTGGCTTTATAGGTTGTTGTTGTTTCTTGGGTGGGGGGGGGGAGGAGTAATTTTAAAATTTCCTATTTCTTGATTTTTCCCCATTAAGAGAAACGAGAAGCCAACCCTTGTCAGCAAGTAATTGATATGTTGCTATGAACGGAATATAAGAGTAGTGTAAGTTTAAAGGGGGAGGCGGCCCGGTGACCTAACTAATGAAAAATCGCTCAGATTGGCTCTCGGTGATGGCCCTGGTCAGCTGCCCCAATGAAGCAATAGCGATTTTTATATTGTTATTATTTATTTATTTCAACTGCTGCTCGCAAAGGTTTCTATGATGTTACTTTTCCTTTCGGTTAAAAAACATTCGAAAATAATATTTCTTTAATTAGAAGTTAGATTATAGTAAATTCTTAACAAAGATTTAAAGAGCACATTTCCTATCTAAATTTCACAGAAAAAAAAATTTTCTCATCTTAATTCATGTCTTTCTATACATTTTATTTATTTTTTAACACTGGGAAGGTTTTTCTCTTTTTTACATTGCAAAATGAAATTGACGACTCCTTACCTGGAAAACTGGCAGGGGATCGGGAGAACGGCCTTGTGTTAAAAAATTGCACAACAGTGTGATTCCATTTGTTTACCTATTTGCTTGAAATTCGAACCAAAGAAAAGAAAAAATGTTTTCTAAAGTGCAAGAAAACTATTTTTTTTTTTTTTTTGTATGCACGGTAAAACATTTAAAATTAATGTAGGTGCAATTTTTTTTTTTTCTTTTTGATCAAATGTTATAAAAGCATTACAAACAACCAACAGCAGTTACATCCTGCTACTATTATTTAATAGATTAATGGAAAAATCACATAACGGTAATCTCATAATGCGACAGTTAATTAAAGCGTTTGCTACGATTTGTAGATATATGCTTCCCATTTATTGACATGTATTTTAAAACGAACTCATGCATTTTAATGAAAAAAAAAAAAAAAAAAGGAAATTAAAAGCAAACCAAAATAATTTCTGTTTGTTACCTTGTTGATGAAGGAAAACGTTTCAGTCTACCTATCATAAGGTTCAAGGACAACAGGAGATCCATACCCAAAAAGCCCGATTATGGAGAGAAAGTCCAGCGGATACGAACGACAGGAAAAAAATTCTTTCGACGATAAACGTCTTTCTTTCGCAAACTGCTCTTTCTACTTTTCTGAAACCGAAGCCTTGGAGCTCCCGCCAAAAATCACCCCCCCCCCCCCCTCGACCGACGACCACCTGTTACACTAATTAAAACTGTCTGACGATGCACATCATACAATAGTGATTGGCGATGCATTTCCCCCAACCCTGGATGCAATTCGCAATTCCGGAGTCCTGAGGGAGGTCCCTGGAGATAGTCAGCCCCTCGGGTCTTACGTCGCCTCCCCGATTCTAAAGTAATCACCCACCCCTTCTCGGCAGTTGGTGGCAAAGGCCCTGTGAGAGAAACACGTGTTTAGCTCAGATTCTCAGAAAGTGACAATGACTTGCCACCCAAGGGAAAATTTTCCTTTCCTACTTGAACAAGAATAACTTTCGCCAGCAGAACTTACGTTCATTCAAAAGAGATACGACGGCAGCAACTAGAGTCCTGAAGGTTCTCGTGTTCGAAATTAGTCTGGAATTACATATTTTGTCAAATAATGAGAATATTTTAAGAAAAAATAAAGTTTTTTCAGATGAATGATTTTTATTGCAATAACTTTTCTGATCTGTCGGAATCAGAAAAGTTGTCGGCACTTAAATTTCTGTCGGAAAATTTGATCGTCGGAAAATTTTTCCCGACGAAGTTTGAAATTTTCCCCGACGGGGGGGCAAGACGTTTCCGACAGGGGGGCAATTGCCCCCCCTGCCCCATAGCTAGCGCCGCCACTGCAGGTTACAAATGTAAAACAAACATGCAGAATAATTTACCCACAGTGTGTCGTGAACTAAGTTTTCCAACAACTATTTTCTTCCTACACTGCAAGAAAATGATGTTTTTACAGTATAATGCAGCTAATTTTACATTAATTTTACAGCAATAAACTGTAAAATTGCTCATTTTACAGCAGTAAACTGAAAAATTGTTAGTTTATTACTGTGCATTTTACAGTTTTAAACCGGAACCTCTGCTGCCAGTATTATAATGTTGTTTTCACAGAAAATGCCGCTAATTTTAAGGTTATAAACAGTAAAAGTGCTAATTTTGCAGTAATCAACTGTAAGGGCCATGCTCCACATCAGCGTAAAACGCGACCGAAACTGAAGGCAGAAACCGAAAATCCGGGTACTTTCCATAGGAACACCATTGAATCCATTTTACGCTTCTGCCTATTTTTTCTGCTTTACGTCAATGTGGAGAAGGGCCCTAAAATTGCTAGTTTTACAGTAATAAACTGTAAAATAGCTAGTTTTACAGTAATAAACTGTAAAATAGCTAGTTTTACAATTTATTACTGTGCTTTTAGTTTTGAACTAGAACCTCTGCTGCCGGTATTATACTACAAAAACAACAGCTTACTTTTTGCAGTGTACTTCTCACTCATGATAGAAGTTATTTATGTAATTTTTGACAGGTTTTCCCTGCTGCTTGTCTGTGGAATGCTGACTTTCCTTTTAGGAATATGCATCTTCTGTTGCTGTAAAACGAAGAAAAGCAATGCGAGCACTGTTCTGGGAAGAATCTTACTCTCTCTTCCACCAACCCTTCTCACAAGTAAGATCATATTTAGAGATTATTGCTTCCTTTACTTTGTTGAGGATTAACTACGGGATACAAGTTATCCTATGAGCAGTAAATGAATGCAATAATAACAGTGTTATACCGCGCAAACAAGCAAAACAAATTACCTATACGTGTTTCTAAATATTGCCGAACCCTATTCTTAGTGCATAAATATTTCAGCTGCTGGGCAAAAGCCGTCAGAGTAATTTTAAGATTGGCAAGATTGACGTGTGCTTATATTTGTCACTAGCTACATCTCGCTTTTTTTCCTTTTTTTTTTTTTTTTTTTTGTTTTGTTTTTTTCGCTATATCCTATGAATGTTTTTAAGTACTAATTTACAAATAGAAAATAAATAAAATAATACTTGTCTTTAAATTTATATAATTTTGTAAGTATAGAAAGTAAAAATTGGCGTTATATTTTTAAATACCTAATAAGTTTTGTTCTTCTTTTTTTTTTTTTTTTGTTTGTTTGTTTGTTTGTTTTTTGCTTAAAAGCAATGGTGGATTGGAAAATTTTTCTCACAAATTTTACTCGCCCAAGGGATGAAAGAAGTTAAGAAACGTTGTTTAAACCTGCATATTTCTTACTCACAAAGCCTAATAATAAGTTCAATCCTTTAATGTTAAATACTTGATTAATTCTCAGTTTAAAAAATAGCACAAAGTCATTCAATCTTGTGTTTACTTTGAAGCACAAGACCCTGAAGGTATCATCCAGCCCGACGTGATGTTCTACACTCGACCACCGACGAGAGATAGGCCGCCTTCTGTGGCTGTAGTGGCCCGGGCATTACCACCACTGACAGCCAAGGACCGGCTGACCACACCAATTATGCCCCTCAATCCTGCTTACCAGCCATCGCAGCCCGTCACAGTAACCACGGCAACGACAACGGCAGGAACTACCAGCAATGACCTCACTCTTCCGCCTGGATATGTTGCCAACCGAGAAGTGAAATACAGATGAAGATTTTAAGTTATTGACAAAAAATCTTGGACGTCATGTGATATGTGTGCTCAACAGCACTCAAATTTTAAACTTTTTTAAGCTGTGCAACAGACTTCTTACGGCCACATACACAGCAGAGTTGAGTTCTGAATCAAGATACCGAAACCGTCGGTCGAAGCTTGCTAAAACCAATCATAATGTTTTTCTATTGGCGATTCGGGTGACTGACTAAAGTTCAAGTCGGTTGGTGAATATGGCCGTTAGTAGCTTTTACTGAATGATACTCCCCAAAAACCCTATTTTCGTAATCGAAAAGAGAACAATGAACGTTAGACGTATTGCTTTGGCATGATTAAATTGAGCATGAGGGAAAATAAATTTAAAATTTTTAACCAATAAAAGAGCACAATAACTGAAATTTTATAATTCTAAAATAGCAGAAAATATCCAAAATGTAACTGATGCTTTTCTTAAGGAATAAAATAGATGACAAATATGTATCTTTCGTAATTAGAAGGGGCAAAATGCGTATTCAAGCATTCAGCTTTTGTATCGTACCCAAGAGCGAAAGGACAAAAAACTAAGGCATTTCAATAAACTTTATGCGATCATATATGTTTTATACTACCGCATGCGTCGAATAGTTTCGTTTTTAGAGGCTGGTCACTTTGTTTATTGGTCAGAGAAGCTTGACTCGAATGGAAGATCCCGGGTCGGGCATGGATGTGCTTTCTCTCTCCTGTCCTTTCTTTGTGTGAATGTGTTGTTGTGAGGTGAATGGTTGGCCTACCCTATAAACGGATCATTATGGCATGCGTGTGCTGTGGAAGTCGGATTTCACACTAAATTACGGTTCAGTTGGAAAAGTGAAGCAGCACACTTCAAACTGCCAGCCTAACTGGCACAAGGCAACAACAATGGTGTGGGAAAGATTCAATGTAGTCAAAGTAGGTGTGTTAGGGTGTAAAAGAAATGGTAGAGTTTGTTAAATAAATACACACACACGTAAAAGAAATGATTTGAATCAGGATAAAAAGACGCATCAGAAAATCCAGCTTTTGAAATCTAAATTCATGGACAATATTCATCAGAAAATACTCTTTAAGCAATTCAAATGAATATGGAACTCTTTCAATAAGTCCTAACTCTTAGCTAATTACGTTTTCCAAAAACGGAACTGTCATAGCCTAAAATCACAAAAAAATAATAAATAAATAAATAAAGAGGTACTAGTACAGTAGAATCTCATCCATCCGGCCCTCGTGGATTCAGCTCTCTGGAAAATCCGGCTCTTATTTGCTGACTTTCAAAAATATTATCGTCGCATAAATAATAATTTTAAATTATATTAGTCAGAAGGTAACTACCAGTAATCGTTTTTTTACTTTGTTGAATATAAAGCTCCTGTAGAGATTGTACAACAAATAATAATCTAAAAAATTGTATTTGCAAACCGAAGAGATTAAAAAGTCTGTTTAGCGTTATAAAACCAGGGATCGGGGGGGGGGGGTAGAACTGGGCCAACATTTCTAAACCTATTTTCTCTGTTCCACAAAGGAAAAGAGAGTAAACTGTACAGCTTTTATAATTAAGGGTAAGAGTGAGAATTCTGTAATACAAACAACAATCAAACCAAACTGTTTAAAATTCTGTTGTAGCAATAGTAAGAAGTGGAACACGAGTTTAGTATTCAAAGCGCAATATAGTTTCTGAACAATCCAGTTTTGTCGACGCAAGGTATAAAGGTTCATTTTTAAAGCAACTTTACGCAATCAGAAAGGGAAAACGGAGACCGAATTCAAATCTTAATTTAAAAAAAAACGCTCAGACCTCAACATCAAAAGGCAACAGTTATAATGTATGACTATCTCTTTTTTTGCATGAAAAGTCTCCATGCATATTAATCGGGATCGAACTTTGAAACTAAAAGTCTAACTTTTTAATACAAAGAGTTGAAAAAATGTCGAAGATAACAGCGCCTGTAATTTAAATGGAAAGCGCATCTTGAAGTAAATATCTCGCAATCCAAAGCATCAGAAGAGATGATTGAAATTTCGTGATCTATAGAAAGTTCAAGGACAGCCTATTTAAGATTAAATAGAGGCGATCAAGTATAAAGTGGGGGCGCGGGGGCAGAACAAAACTTCAGAAAGATGCGATTGAACGAAAATTACACTTTCTGAGATAAACTTGTCCGACCACAAAATCCGAGCACAAGTCGGTAGTAGAACTAAAAATCTTACATGATATTAATATGTCTCATGCAATTCAATGTGAATAATAAATTTTGTTGGATACACTTCGTTGTTCCAAATTCCTTTGTCGTTTTTTTCCCGTTAAGTTGATGTATTTCCATTTGCACGAACAGACGTGGTCTCGTAATCTAGAACTTAGTAGGTAAACATGTTTTACCAACGACTATGTTCTTTAAGTGCAGACAGTGAAAACTAAATGCAAAAGACTTTTTACAGTTAATTTCTCAGTGCAAAATATTATTTTTGTACGTAAACTACACTAACTAAATAAAAAAGAGCCCCGTAACAGGCAAATTTACATGCTTAGCTCTTTACATTACAAAATCTGAATTCATTAAAAGTGAGTTAATTTGCGAAAAATGTTAGTTGCGAGCAAATAAGAGAGAAAATAAGCAAAATATAGCATTGTTGATTTCCAAATTAAATTATTTTAAACCTATTTACTCACATTGATAAATATTTTACAGCTTTTCAGCGGTAAGCTCAATGGCGCAACATTCCATGAGGGTCCGTACCATTGAGATACTAGACTTCTTTCAACGGGAAATTTATTTAAAATTCATAAAATTGTTATAGCTTTCAATTCAACATCTCTTGTCTTATTTTGTGTGAAAGGTTAAGATGTTTTCTGCCTCCAGCTCAGTTGCTACCTATTCCAGACTTATGAGTTCTAGTAACCAGTCTATGGATGGTAATACCGAACTGGCGATGTACTGTATCACATGCAAACAGACAATTATTGATTTTATTATTTTTGAAGATGAAAAGCTAGAAAACAAGAAAAATCACAACTTAATCGCAGAAAAACTAGCCTTAAACGTAAGTTGTTCTTAAATAGAATATGACTACTCAAATTATTACGCCTTGCTCTTTCGATTAGCATGACCTTCACCTTGATTTGAGCTTCCAGTCGTAATCGATGTTGCCATAGGGAAAAACAATAGTAAAAACTAGTTTTTAATTTCTTTCTCCCAAAAAATTCTCTTTATTTCGCTCAAAGTTGCTACTTAAATATTCATCAACACCGAGTGCGGGTAGAAAAAAATAGTTTTTTTCTTTGAACGCTTGAGTTAATTGAATATTGCTCATTCGATTAGCATGGCCTTCACCTTCGTTGCGAATATTGAAAATTCTAATTAATTTCAACAAAAGACACAAATGAGTTTTTAGCGCCATCTATTTTTTTACGCTGAAACAAAAAATAGAATTTACCACCTCTATTATGACGGAGGTCTTCAATAATTAATATTCGGAACATAAGGAACTGTTACTCTAAAAAGAGAAAAAAATAGAAACATAACAAAGGAATTTGCTTTGTAATTAAAGCTTGAAAGAGAATTTTTTATTGTGTGCGTGTGCGAACTTAAAAATAAATATGAAATAAATATTGCGATCGTCCATTTTTTCAACAAGAAAAATTTCATTTGAATTGTTATTACATTGATTTCAAAAATTATTCAAAATGTATGGCTTGATGTATTCTGCATCAGATAATTTATTTATTACGAAAAACCACTGGTAGATATGAACAATTATTGGGATATAATAGAGGATGTATGTGTTTTCCGGGGCTTTATAAGAAAAAATAATTGGATCAAGAAACTTTAAATTCCTGAAAATTAAGAATTTCGGTGAGTCAGGAAAGAGAGATTATCCCCTCTGTCAATAAATCACATCATTTCTTTATGTATGAATGTCCCTTCTCCCTCCCCCCCCCTTCCCCCGCTCCATATAACAATTTTCTACTCTTTGCCTCACTGAAAATCTGAACTAGGCTTCAAAATAAAATGTTCGTTTGGAGGAAGTAGTTCAGTTTTTGAAATTTTTCGTTTGTATTATTTTTGCTTCCGATTGATTTTTACGGAGGAATTCTCAAATCATGGAAATCAAAGGAATGTATATTTAACCGACGAAAACACGGAAGGAGGTTCTCTAGTCGACCGGTATATATTTTTTTTAATACCACGCATTACTTTTTACTGAATAGTCCGATCCGATTTGGATATTTTTTTTTGAAAGGGTACACCCTCCTGGTGGTCCCATGGTCCCATGATGCGGGGTTTGAGAACGGTAATTATGGAAAACAGTAAATTTCATGTAATTTCCACATTAAATAATGATTAAATTTTTAAAACTCAATTTTCGAAGGCTTTCATCAATCCAATCCAGTATTTTGTGTATCAATTCAACCCCAGAGCAGATAGCTGGAACTGCTGATATCATTTCCGCGTTTTGTATTGAATATTCAAGGCTCATCTCAAGCCTTGTAATGCGCGTTAATAAAGTGAGATGAAGCGTCATGATGGCAACATGACTCTTCCGGGTACACATTTACACTAAAAAGAATGAAATAAAAAGAAAATTTTATAAAAAAAAGTAAAACCGACTTCAAAAACGCAGCTGAAAATTGCTCTAAAAAGTAAAAAATAAATTTATTCTTTGAACACCATCGATACTACTTTTAAACATGAGTTTTGAAGTCGGTGCCAAAACAATTAATAAAATCATTCATGCCCATTCTTCGGTTACATGTTTCATAATAAAAACAACCAGAAATGTTTCATAATCAATTTCAAGTGTTGTTTGAGAGGAAAAATCAATCAAATGGTACAATCAATGGGTACGAATGATTTTATTAACTGTTTCGGCACCGACTTGAAAACTCATGTTTAATAAAAGTAGTATCGATGGTGTTCAAAGAATAAATTTATTTTTTACTTTTTAGAGCAATTTTCAGCCGCGTTTTTGAAGTCGGTTTTACTTTTTTTAATAAAATTTTATTTAAATTGAAGAAAAAAACTCCACAGCTCAAAAAAAACCTTTTTTGCCTTTCAAATTAGATATTTTATGCATACCTTTCAAACACGTGTTCAAATTGCGTTAAGATGTCGCATTCTTACATCTTACTTTGTTTATTTTCATTCAATAATTCAGAAACAAATTCATTCCCAAGAATAAGATGCTGTTCGCTTTTAGTGTCGCCATCTATGGACAAGAAATACCAATCGAGGAATTGCTTATAGCGAGGGCATTTGTATTCCATGTGTGGTTATTTTCGCGAAATTATGTCCGAAACTTTTGGATTTTAATTACAAATAATAATAATTACCATCAAGTAATTATATCTTTTTAAAAAATAAATATTCTACATTAAAATGTTTTATTTTGGAACAATAAGGATAACATTAGACGTCCTATTTTAAAATCATTTAGAGTTAAAACGTGATTCAAAATCGAGCTGAAATGCAACAGCAATACAAAATATTAGTTACATTATATCTTTCATGCGAAAATAAAAATAATTGACTTGCAAAAATACATATATACTTCAATAAAAAATTCCACTTCAAAAATTTTTTTATTTATGTCGGCATGTCATGGGCGCCCATGAAGAAGGAGAGAGGGGGCTCGAGAGTTAAGATCCGGATCCCTCTAATAAGTATTGGAAATGGCCATTTTTTAAAAAATAAAGCTTAAGCAAAAATATCATTCAAAACTTTTCCTCATTATCCAAGTATACATTAATGAATGAGTTATTAAAACACTCTTTACTTTAAAATTTTTCTTCGATTCTGCTTTTAGAATTATAACATTGTATGTTCCGTATCAAATTTCCACCCGTCTTCTGAAGAAAATAAAAATATGAATTTCCTTAGAATGGTTAAAAGTCGAGAGAAATTTTAAACAGAAAACTTTCAAGAATCTAACCTTATTTCATTAATCTGCAAACAGAAGAAGAAAGTATGTAAAAGTTTTATTCAAATTAAAGCTTTGAAACATACAAATTTTCTTAGCCTCTACACTCCTCTAGAATGAAATATTTTATACAAGTGGGAACCCATGATTTATGTCTAATTATTTTGTGTTTCACGTTGTCACTCCATTACAGTCATTTCGAAAATAAAATAAACAATTGCATTGAATCCGGTTAGTATTTTTTAGAAATATAAGTATAGTGTAACTTCTATGCTTTGCTACCCGCTTTGACTTCTGCAGTCAACAAAACAAAACAGGATTTATCTTAGCTTTTGGACTCTCGTTGGTGTACTAAATTAGTTTTAGCTACCAGTTTGTAGGTGATCTCAGCTGCAATAAGAGTACATCTGCCTCCAGCTCGGCTGGGTCGTTTTCTATTCTTGATGAATTCATAGCACGGGTGAAAGTTCTTTTTCTTTTTATTTTTTTTTTAATGTTTCAAAATTGATAACGCCAAGATCGTTCAAAAAAAAAGGGTGTCCTGGCTAAGATATTTGGAACACAAAGTGCTTTGCTTAAATCCATCTGCGCTGCAGGCCCCTTCATTTAGGGGGCAGGGGGGTCAATTGCCCCCCCCCCCCCATGACTTTGAGAAATCAATGTATTTACATGTGAGTGGGCGTAGTTTTTTATATTTTCCGATGAAATTGCATTGTGTTTGGACCCTTTGCCCCCCCCCCCCTTGGAAAAACTTGAAATAACGTCCCTGCTGCGCTCTCAAAATTATTTCAGGCGACAAACAGACGGACAACCGCACATTTTCTAGTCTCATAACCCTAATCTCGAAATCTAATTTTTGAATAATCATAGTATTATTTTATTTTCTGCATTTATTTGTTTATTTTTGATTTTGGATACTTTTTTTTTCTTGAAATAATAAAGCCTTCTTTGGAGCTTTTTATTACCATTTAGAATGTTCCTTTCATTTTACTAAGTTAGCAAAAAATTGAAGGGTCGAAGTATACCCAAGTTAGTAAATAAATTTTCTCTTACCAAAGCAGCGCCAAGGTACTTAAAAATAACAAATTATTATATGTACGAAACTCACGATACACAAATTAGTTGTTTCAAAATAATAACAGATTTTGTTTTTTGTTTTATTTTTAATTTATTTATTTATTTATTTTTCCTTCATAAAATTGCAATTTTCCGCAACCTTGTCTTTTTAAATGTATTAGTTCTTTCGTGAAAAGAAAAAGACTCATTCTTAAACTGATAAATCCATCAACTTAATTAGTTGAGGCTGAGGTGTGTAAATTTACTTCTCTTTAAGAAATAGTCTATTTTATTCATAAACTAAAAAAAAACTTTCAATTTTTTTTTTAGTTAAATTAGTTTAAACAGATAATAAGATTGTAAACGTGTACTATTGGTACTTTCACAATGTGATAATCTAGCCATTTTTCTTAAATCGTTTGAAAAAAAAATTAATTTCACCATTAAAATTGCAATTTTTTTTTCAAATTTATCTCTTCAAATTGATCAGCTGTTTCGCCAAAATAAAAATGCTTGTTCTTAAAATCCATTTGTTTCTCTTCAAGAAACAATCTGTTTTATTTATGTACACAAAGAAGTTTCACAAAAATTTGTAATTAAATTAATTTTAAAATACAATAAGTTTCCTAGTTTCCGCATCAACCCTCCAAATTCGATACAATCTTTTTTTTTTTTTTTTACCTTATTCATTACCTAATCGGAAAAAGGAATAATTTAGAGAAATTACTTATTCTATTAGAAACTTAAAATCGGAAAAAATATTTCTTAACGTTAAACACGGGTTAATTTTGAGAAATACAAAACAAAATATTCTCCCTTTTTTTTCTCCCTCTCTCATGCATTTTCACAGAACTGCCGTGGGAAGGAGAAGGGCAGTATTTGCTGAAATGAGTTTTTTGAAGAAAAGCGTTTTGGATTCCATACGAACAATGAGGAAACGTTGGAATTAGACTTTTTTCTTTGTCTTTCCTGTGCTCTATTTTCAGTTGAAACCAAATAAGCAAACAAGTACAATAGGTGATAAAAACGTAAAAAAGGGAAAAATTTGCTGACTTTGACCCCTTTGCCGTCCCACGGAAGAATTCAAAATTGTGTGTACAGATATATACATATTTGTGTGAGTAAAGTAGAAGAAATTTACGAATCATGTATTTCTGTACGTTATTGCTTTCTTCTGCATTATTATTATTTATTTCATTTATTATTCTTAATTAGTTGCAAAATATAAAAATTTGCTCATCAAAAAAAAAAAAAAAAATCTACCTCACAAAATAATAAACAAGTCGATTCTCATCTAAAATTCTATTCATTTATCAAGAAAAACATTCTTTTTTTCACTTATCATGCTGATATCTCTAGAGGGGAACCTCCAGAGAGTGTCTGTCCTAAATGGAATAAAACCTCAGACGACATCCCCTCTGTAGGCTAGGCCGATAGCACTAACGTTCTATCTACCCCCGATAGTAAAATCCACTGCACGTTTCTAGAAGCAACGCTATCTGACTTCTGGGGCATCGTGAATTGTAAAGTAGAGTGGCTTTCCAGGGTACTTAGATGAAGGCCACAAATTTTATAGTTGCTTTTAGATCCAGGCGCCATGGCAAGCAGTAATGGTGGTGGCTCTTGAAGTCGACGTGTACTTTTTTGGGGGCCCCCTGCACTGAGGCTTCACAATTATAGGCATAGGATAAAACAAATTTAGGTATTGACTACAACAATTTTAGCCATTTGGGGCCCCTAAGTTGAGGGGGCCCTAGGCAGCGGCCTAGTTGGCCTCTTCGGTAATCAGGCCCTGCGTGGTACCGAGTAGGGGCGACATCGATGACAAAACATCAATGTTTTAAAACATCAGGAGTGCCCCCCCCCCAAGCTCAATGGCGCAAATCTCCCCCCCCTCCCAATTTTCCACAACCTTCTTGTGCTTTTTTGTTACCCCTCTTTTTTTATGACTATTATTTTTTTTTAATTATTATTAAATTTTTAAAAGTTCGAATTATGCGCAGAATTGTATCGCTTTTTTTCCCTTCCAGACATTCCAAGCACGCACACACGCACACAAAATAAATAAATAAATAAATAAAGGAATAAATAAATAAATAATAATAAAGAGATAAAAGAAATAATTTGAATAAAAAAAAATAAATTAATAAATGATTTTTACTAAAAAAAATCCGCGAACAATTTAAATTGAAAAAAATAATTAATAAATAATTTCAATAAATAAATAAATTAGTTTAAAATCCCCCCCCCCCTTTTGATGGTGCAACTAGCGCCATAATCCCCCCTGTGAGCCCTACAAAACATCGATGTTGGAAATTAAAACATCAATGGTATTGATACATCGAGCAAAAAACATCGACGTTTCAAAACATCGATCTTTTTCCCAATATATTTCGTATAAGTGTGAATATCAGGAAAAGTGCTAATTTAAGTCACAAATGAATTTCTCAAGCACTTCCAAATAAAAACCAAAAATTTTTCTTTTTCCATACAGAAAACTGCGTCGCATATACAATCCATGACAAATTTTTCAGGTTTTACTTTAATTTGTGACAATAGAACTCTTTTTATTGCCTCAATGTCATGTCGGCAGCTCGTCACACATTCGAATCGCTAAGTTCAAAAAAATCCTGTGGATTATTAAACATCGCAGCAGAAACAAATACAAAAGGAAATAACGTGTTTTATGTTCATCTATAACGATTAACTCTTGTGTTTTAAATAAAGTAAATTTTGATCGATAAAAAAATGCAATTTCTGCTTGTCACAAGTTTTCATAACATGACGAGTGAGCCAACTATCGGAATGATAAAATCTAGACAGAACATTTTTTGGCGCCAAAAAATTACGCTGGGTGAAGCTCTAATATGTGATGTTTCAGTTCCGGTAGAAAATTACAGGCATTAAATTACAGGTAAGATTTTTTCATTCTTGGCTTTTCTGTTTCTACCAAATGAAGTGTCATGTCGGCAGCGGAAATTAAGACACAAAATAAAGTAATTTTTCAATTTATTTTTGCACAATGGAAAAGAAACCTATTGTCATGGACATAATAAGGTGTTTTTATTTTCGAATCTTTAATTAGGGGTGTTCAGTTCAGCTATCATATTGCGGGAAATTTGTCATGTCGGCAGCGGTCATGTCGGCAGCGCGGAAGTAGAGGGAATTTGTTACGAAACTGATGCGTGCGTTACCGATGTTTTTTCGCAATTTTTTCAACGTGTTTTGAGTTTGTTGAGTTTTAAAGTACACAGATAGACTCAAGTGCATCGTTTTTCCTGCCAAATTTTCCCATTTTAGCAGTTTATTCATTGTTTTTTAAATGCTTCAAAAACATGAATTTTTCCGCAAAATTTGAGTTTTCAAGCACAATTATTGCCTTTTTCACCCTCTTTTCTTTTACATCAATATTCCGACCTTCGTTCGTAACTACTGCACGCAAAAATATAATTTTGTTTTAAAATGGAAAACTTACGAACATTTTAGTGAAAATCACTCTCCCCCGCCAAACTCTGACTGTCCTGAATTAATTTCGTTTTTTAAGATTGTGGTAAGAATTTTATTTTATTTTGATTTTTTAACTATTAACCTATTTATCTGTTTGAAACAAACTTTGTCGCACTTATTTAGACTTTAACTAACTTTTAATTAGTCTCTAATTTTATTTATAAAACAAAAAAGCGTTCAGACTCTGAAAATATTATTATATTCTAAGTAATAATTATTTTGTTGTTGAACATAAAAGGTGGTGAAAGTGATTACTTTTATACACTAAGTGTAAAATCTGTAATATTTGTCAGTTCGGTAGCATTCTCATCATGTCGGTAACACTCAAAGACAACCCCCTTAAAAGGGGGGTAAATGTTCACCTTGACCATGCCCCTAATTTTTAAAAAATATTGTTACTAATGTGTATTTTAAATACCATATTAATTTAATTTTCTGAGTATCTTCAAAAATTTAAAATTTCCATGGTCAAATTGGCACTTTTCCTGATATTCACCCATATAAATTTGTGCACTGTTAAAAATTTTCCTGAAATTTTACGGTAAAAGTTACTGGCATCCATGTTGCCAGTAACTTTCACTGTAAAATCCAATTTTACTGTAAAATTTTACGGTAGAGAAAAATAGAGTTAAAAATGCAGTATGCGAGTAGCTAGGATCGAACCCAAGCCGCGGTTATCGCGCTTCGCTTCCCTATCCACTGTACCGAATAGACCACACATGGCGAACAGAAATTAGATATTACGTGCTTCTCTCAGTAAGTCACGTGGTTTATCAACTGGCGCTGTAATCGTTTCATTTTTATGGTACAATTTACTGTAAATATTTTTTTACTGTAAATGCAACATTTTACAGTAATATTTACCATAAAAGTTTTCTGAATTTTTAACAGTGTGTGTTGTAGCCTCTCGCTACTTTACACCTTGTTATATCATTCACTTGAATATATCGCGATTTTCCTTTGTCTCCCGAAAAAACATCGACCATAAGACATCAATGGTAACTGAGTTAACAATGTAACTTTTTTGCAGCATATTTTTACGGAAGAGATAGGATGAAGTATGACACTTTGTGAAAAAAGGGGGCGATGTAGAATTTTCCTTTGTCTCCCGAAAAAACATCGACCATAAGACATCGATGGTAACTGAGTTAACAATGTAACTTTTTTGCAGCATATTTTTACGGAAGAGATAGGGTGAAGTATGACACTTTTTGAAAAAAAGGGGGCGATGTCGAATAAGAGTGACTTCATTTATGGACAACGCCAAAAGTTTAAAACAATTTTTATAAGAAAAAAAAAATACTACAGTGTTCAATGCCTCAAAAGGAGAAAAGAGCCCACTCTGTTACCATTGACAACAGAGTAGACATTTTTCTCTCTTTTGATAAGCAGTTTAAACTAGTTACCTATCACTTAGGAAGTGCTCAAGTTTAAAATAGTTCTTTTTTGCTAAAAATAAGTAGAAGTTGAAAACAGGATGAAACAAAACATCGAATGTTTGAAGTAATTTTTTTTTTTTTTTTTTTTTTAAGACCCACTTACAATTAGCCCAAATTTCTCAGATAGAATCTGCAGAAATTCCACGTGACTTCTTCAACGAAGTCTAAAAGAGATTTACCTTCTTATTTTAGAAAATTATTGACAATATCAGAAAAGCTACAAAATATTTCCAATATGAAAAAGACTGTTAAAAGCGTCACTTAATAACTGGTTCATATTTGAGTTTACCACGTGAATATTGATTTTGGCAGCAATGAGGAAACAATTTAGGATACAATGAATGTGCCACACAATGACTAAAGATTCCCGACAAAATCTGAAATAACGATACAGATATTGTTACTAATGAATATTATTAATTGTGGCTTTTTTATAAAACGAAAAGGAATGTTCTGTGGAAGTAATAATTTTTAAATAAGAACAAGGTAAGTTTTTATTTATTTTTAAATTGCCCACTTCAATCAAGAAAAGACTCGAAATCTTATGTTTGGTTAACTTTAAAGGTAAACCCACAATTCTCTGTCTAATTAGTTTTAGGCACGAAACTTATTTGTTACCTTTATTAACAGTTAACTTCATAAGAATAGCAGTTATTGATTTTTGTTTTTTGCAGCGATTAAAAACCTAAACTGACAGGACAGAGAAAGTACAGAAAAATCTTTTAAAATGAGTTTCTGTAGGACACTTACAATGTACAGTCCAGCCAGTTGTCTTAATGTGGACACATCCTATGTTTTTTTTTTTTCAGGTAAATAGTTTCAAAACAAACTCCGACCACAAATCACAAGCATTACTACTTGTTTACAATGAATCCATTAATTGCATTTTATTCCACTTTTAAAACCTGATTCATGAATTCGGGCAAGCACTTTGCACAGCCCGACATTTCGCTTTTCGTAAACACAGACTTTTTAAGTGCTCAGGCGGCAATGGTGCTGGGGGCCCACTTTAAAGCATCCTGCCTATCTCGGGCCGTAAGATATGGGGGGCCCGAGGCGTCGCGGGTATCGGTCCGCCTGTCAGGCCGTCTGTCCCGCACCACACGTGACGAATTCCACGCTACCCGAACTTTCCCTTGTCATAACTCGCCCGATATGGTCTTATCTCCCGGGCCCACTTAGCTCCGTCGGCTGTCCCTCCCTCCCCGTGGCCGTCCCCTTTTCGAATGGATTCGAAAGTAGCAGACGAGACTTGCTGGACGGCAAAAGCCAAAATGAGAAGAAGAAAAAAAAAAGAAAAAGACTCGTATTGTTCTAAAAGGGATTTCAGGACGGGAGATAAGGCGGGATGGTTTATTGGGACTCTACCTGGGCAGCAGTCTGGGGTTCTTGTGAAACGGGAAGGTAACGAGCTTTCGAGCGTTGCCCAAGTTGGTGTAGAAAGACTCCAACTGGGCTGAAGATTTTTGCCATATCTGTGACAGGGGACTGGGTCAAGAAATACTCTGATTTACCTCTCTGATTAATTTTTGCCTGCAAACTAAAAACGCAAATACTAGTGGCTCAAAATTATAAAAATTTCTCAAGGGTGCCCCTTCAAATTATCCTGTCATCAAAGCTAAGTTAAGCATTTTTTAGCTATAAGAGTTGGTCAGAGCATACAATAACAATGTAGAGAAAAAGTAGTTAAATGCCAAAATAAATAGTGGCGCATCCAGGATTGTTTTCTGGGAGGGAGTTGTTATGTAGCCTTCTTTCGGAAAAATTTCAAATTGAAGTAATAATAATAATTAAAATAAAAAAAAAAAAAAAAAAAAAAAAAAAAACAGAAAAAAAAGAACAAAAAAAAAAGAAAATTACTTTTTGGTGAAATTAAGAAGGGGGTAGGGGCTATCTCTCGGTAAATTTCCAAAAGTAAAGCTCAAAAAACGTAATTTTGAACAGTTTGGTTTAATCAAGAAGGTTCATCTTCATGCTTCTGGGAGGGCTTAAGACCCTTATCTCTCCCCGTATGTGCGCCACTGAACATAAGTCAGCTATTTGATGAATGTCTCTTGAAATTGTTTCGAGTCACATTAGAACTGGTTTTCCTCACTCCGATTTTAGCAAAAATATCCACAAATAGTACACCGAAGTTCCATGAAAAAAAAAACATAGAAGCCATACTAATTATCTTCCATAAACAATTGATGTTGAAAAAAAAAGAAAGCATTTTTAATAGACAAAAGCCTTGGATCAAATATTTTTTTAACATTAAACTTAAGTTCGTTTTTGATCATGCGATGGTTCCTTAAAAACAAGGATTTTTGGCTAACGTCCAAGCATATAATTGCAAAAAAGAAAAGCATTATGTAATATTATCAGTCATTAATCTGCAACAGAAATTTTGTCATTTATAATATATCTCCCATGTATAATTGTATCTCCCCAAAACAAAAGTGTTGTAAAAAAATCCCCCGCCAAGAAAACCTTAAATACTCAGCCTTAAAAAGTTATGATATCGAGTTTTCCCGCCAAGTTTGTGCCAAACTACAACTAACCTGTATGTATAGTTCTTTTAAATTGTTTTCAGTTTTGCCAGGCGGGAAGCTTTGTCTTGTGAGGTGGTTGCTTAATGAGTAAAAACTTCCCGCCTGGCAGGACTGAAAACAATTTAAAAAAACTATACATACAGGTTAGTTGTAGTTTGGCACAAACTTGGCGGGAAAACTCGATATCATAACTTTTTAAGGCTGAGTATTTAAGGTTTTCTTGGCGGGGGATTTTTTTACAACACTGTTGTTTTTGGGGAGATATCACATATTTTTGCATTAATATTATTTCTTTGCCTGTTTTTTTTTTCTCTTCAAAATTTACTTTGCATGTTTTTTTTCCCTTCAACATTTTTCTTGGCGGTCCGACATCTGTGGTTTTCTTGGCAGCATGCATTTGGAGCAAAAGTTCAAGGATCTTCTTCAGTCTAAGATAAATTTGAAATCAATCACAATGTACCACCCGAACCGACGCAAAACAAAGCTAGTTACTAACAATACTACGATTAAATTAAAAGTTAAAAAAAAAAACCCAACCCTTACTGCCGATCTCATATTAAAATGAACTAAATTGAAGATCCCTTTTAAAAGCCTTATGCAATAAAATCAATTACAAATATTTTATTTGTTAACAAATAGAAACTGGCAACAGATGAAATTATAAATCATTGAGTTTTCTTTCCTCGTGGCCCAACAATGAAAACATAAATGCTCAGATGTTGAACAGAGCTAGTTGATAGAAATCGGACCAATTTTAAGCATTAATAACTCAGGGGTGCGATGACCCGGGGGGGTAAATTTTGGGAAAATGTCCTCAATGTCTCATCGAGAATATTCATACCAAAAATCAACACTAAAGACCCCCGGGGAGAAAAGATACGGAAAATAAAAATGAGGGGGGAGGGGATGGGGGTCGAAAAACCCCCTATGCCGAGCTTTGGGACAAAATAAATGTGGGTGCAAAAGCAGAGCTCAATCCGAGTTACCGTTTAGTCTGGACCCCTGTCAAACAATTTTTAAAAAGTGCGTAAAATAGCGATTTTATAACATATATCACCCCTCCCCCTGAGGGTCCTGGATGTTTTGCTTTAGTATGTGCCGTCAGGGGTCGCTGGAGATTGAGTATACCAAAAATGAACTCTAAGGATCTTTATGGGGCCGAGATACAGAGGGGTGAAAACCCCGGTTTGGTTACTCGCGTAAACAGTCCTAGTCGCTCTTTTACATTTTTATTGGCGACGGAAATTTCTTGGCGGCTTGTATTTGGTTTTCTTGGCGGGGCGGGACGCTCCCGCGTCCCGTGATATTCATAGTTAATATCTCTCACGCTCTCTCTTTTTTCTCTCTCTCTGGACAATTAAAGTTTATTTTTTGATAATTACTTTTTATCCCCAACATCATTCTTGGTTTATAAGGTTTTTTTTTTTTATCTCATTTACTATTATGTTGTAGATTTTTTCATCCTTTATGTTTTGTTGTTGTTCATTGTTTATCTCGGACAGCTCAATGCACAAAAATGTACTTAACGTCAAACAGAATGATTTCTCAAATTATGAAAATATTTTTCTTAATTTGTGAGCTACCGACAAAAATTAAAATAAAAAGCAACTGACGCACAATGCACGCTTTTAAAGTTTGTTTTCTGCATATTTATGAGAAAAAATTTCCATGTTGTCTTGCATTAAACATATACTTTTCTGCATGTGGTGAAACTATACGCATACAATTTTCAACCTATAAGCTTGAAATTAAAATAAGCGTTGAAATGAAAAAAAAAAACAGTGGTTATTTCATCAACGAAG